>JAUMHI010000063.1:18741087-18761966 GCA_032359435.1 Enteromius unitaeniatus
ACTCATGGCTGTATTAGATCAAAAGGGTGCTTCTACTAAATACTGAGCAAAGGGTCTGAATACTTAGGACCATATGAGTTTTCCAGTTTTATACGTTTTTCTTTTTTAATAAATTTGCAAAAATTTCAACAATTCTGGGTTTTTCTGTCAATATGGTGTGCTGTGTGTACATTAATGAGGAAAAAAAATAACTTACATTTTAGCAAATGGCTGCAATATAACAAAGAGTGAAACATTTAAGGGTGTCTGAATACATTCCGTACCTACTGTGTATATATATATATATATATATAAAGCTTTTAAGTGTCTATAACAAAATGAAGAGCAAAAGATGTGCATTATGCGCATCAGTGTATTTTATCTTTCTTGTACCTCCACAGAGAATAATGGGAAATGTAGTTTTATTCCAGCCCGTCTCTTCCTTATGCTGTTTCTAAGTAGATTCAGTTTTATTAGTTGAAACACTTGAACATGAAACTGCTCCCAACTTTCTGTGGAGTGTAGAAACTTGGCCGTGTGCTCCATTTAATTTGATGTCCTCCTCTCACTCTTTCTGTCACTCTCGTTGTGTTCTCCGTGTCTCGCCTCAGGTGTTGTTCGTGAATGACGGCGTTGACTTGGATGATGAGGAGGCTGCAGAGGAAGAGGACAGTTCTCTGCTGAGAGGAGGCTTTGATGAAGAGGAGTCAGCCAGGTCCTTCCAGGAGGCTCTAAAAGAGTGGAGAGAGAGAGGACAGAGACCAGGTAACACACACACATAACCCTTCTGAGTGTGTGTGTGTGTGTGTGTGTGTGTGTGTGTGTGGATGTGCTACAGTCAAACCGCGGTAATAAAGTGACATGCTGTCAGGTTTGTGTGAGCTGCCACGTATATTCTCTGGCAGGCTGTCAGAACATACACAAACAGTTTCTCATAAAGCACACTCATGTGTGGCATTGACTGAAATAACGCATGCTGAGAGTGTGACAGGGCCGCTGATTGGTTGCCAGGTAACTACATATATGCATGACGAACATGTGCTCGTTGATGCCTTTCGTGTGTTTCCAGGCACTGTGTACGGTTTGCAGAAATGCCTCCGTGATTTGACAACATATGACTCAATGAGTTTGAGAAAATGTTCTCAGAAACTTGATGATGCCAGGTCACAAGAAATTCAATCTGTTTGGGATATTAGTCAAGAACAGCGGGATATTTGTTTGCTAAATCAGAGCAGACTTGAAGTATCCATGCACTTGACTTCAGGATCTCCTTTAAGAGAATCACTGTACTGTACTGTTTGAAATCAAATACGAGCCTAGTGCCTAAATCTAAATCTATGGTGTAGGAATAGTATATAATTTATTGCATTTCATGCAGTGATAAATGTCACAGTCTCACCACATCAGGGAAGCTTTCAATTAATTAATGGCAGATTCGCAGAAAAGCTTTAGTGATTAATTTAATATCTGACTTTATTTTAAAGCAAATGCATTGATCTTTTTTTATTCTACATAGTATATAGTATTGGTACAACTGCACTTATGGCTGGCTTTGATGTAACGGTCAGAATCAATCAAATCTGTACCTGTATCAATTCTGCTACATAATATTTGTAATCAAAATCATTTTATTTCATAGGGACTTGCAATAAAGTGACTGGAGTGTCTCTGCAGCATGTCAGTGGGAGCAATTTATTTTGATGCATTATGACGCACATCTCATATCCAGTGTAGACAGGGTGACATCTTATTTATTTATATATTCATTCATTCCCCCCCCCAATTTGTTATCATTGAAACGGATGTTTTCGGATGCATTTAAAGGGACAGCTGACCCAAAAGTGAAAATTATGCAATAAAAGTCTTACATGTTTGGAAGGACATGAGGATGAGTAATTAATGACAGAATTTTCATTTTTGGTTAAATTATTCCTATAAGCAAGAGCTTTTTCTTTTTCCATTTTTTTTTCCGAAATAATAATATTTTAATTTACTTTACATTTGCATGCATTTGCAGTCATAATAATAAGAGTTAATTTATGCAAATTTGCGGCAGAATGCTACCAATGCATTTTGCAAACACACATATTTACTGTAAATGTTCCAAATGTACATAAAAAGTTCATATAAAGTACTCCTTACTCAGTCATTACTTATTTACATAGTTACATATCATTCACATTCTACATATTATATACTCAGTAGTATGTATTATATATATATATATATATATATAGTTCCAAATATATCTTTAATGTATTGTTGGTGTTTAAAGCGGAATAGGACAACTGTTCTTACAATGGAATGGTCAGATCACACTGCAGCAAACAAGTGTGCAGCAAACAGCAAAAAAGTGTCATACTCCTTGTGTTTGTTCCCCTCTCTCTCTCACTTCCCTTTCTGTACTTGGCTAGCAGGAGTCTCGCCCACTGCAGTGCTGCTTGGCTTGTGCTCACTGTGATAATGACTGCTGTGTTAAGGGGGTTTCAAATGCACTGAAGTCTAACCGCCCTTTATATTCTCACAATACAGCAAAATAACTCTCAAAACAAAGACGGAATTATGTCTATAGTACTGCTTGAATTCTGCACCAGACAGCTTATTTCTCTCATTCAGTCTCATGAGTCTGTGTGTAATATAAAGTCTTTAGTGGTTTGCTTGAGGCTAATAAGAAATCGGGTTGAAAGCATCTGATCGACTGCTAGGCTGCATACATACTGTAGGTAAATAGGGCTATTTTCCTGTTCTGTACACACACCATTTGGACTGAAGACTGGATTGGTTTCTCTTTCTCTCTAGTGTCTGTGATGGAAACGCAAACAGAGAAAGGACCTCAGCAGTTAATTCATGTGGAGTTCAAGGAGGACACTTTGAGCTACATGGAGAAACTCCTCCTGAAAAAACACCGCAGGTTAGCGCTTGACACCTCGCACTTTATAACCGAACATTGAATAAGAGCATTACAAGCTTCATTTACCTTCCTAGGCCCAAATTAAGATCCATTTAAGATCAATTAATGACTTATGGCTGATAATTACACAGTCTCACCTTTAGGTTGTGCCACCACAGAATCACTTGAATTTATTGAGCTAATCAGCCCCAAAGCAGGCTTTAACTTTGAGAAATCTTCTTTAAACAAACACACTGATGCACAAACCCAGTGGGCTGCCTATTTAGGGACCATTTTAAGGCATCATAAGCACACTTCTAACATGAAGCCTCTTCCAAATGTATGCAGCCTTCCAAGATGCCTTATTTCAGAAATCTAAGGCAGCATAGACTGCAACACATGGGTTCCAGAAGTAAAAGCATTTATTTTATTCATAGGGAAATCGATAGTTAGGGAGATAACTTATAAACCTTTAAAGACAGGTTGTTAATCTATTATATGCTTTTATTAAAGCCATCTGTTTAACTTTTTTTTTTTTTAATTTTTGGTAATTAAAAAAGTAATTTTGGATAAATACTACATTACTCATGATGCTGTACAGACAATTCCACCAATAAGAAAGAGTTGGGGGGGGGGAGTAGTTAATTGCAGCAAAAGACTGTTTAGCTCCACCCAGTCCCATGAAGCATTGCAAATGATGTGATTGAATCTGTCTGCCTGCACTCACAGAATACTTAAGTATTTGTGTAAATGTATGCAAATTTTGCTATAAACTTCAAATGAATTGTTTCTTTAAGTAATGTAGATTTACTTCGACAAATTTCGAGAGGAGACTGACGCATGATTAGCCACGGCTGGAACCGTGTTCACTAATCAAACTAGTTCTGTCCAATCAAATTCTTTTTCCTTCCCCTTAAATAAGCTCACTTCCTTCCCTTCCATATCTTGTTACGCATCTTGCCTCCACCCCTTCTCTGCCCCTTTTTGCATCTTCCTACAAAGGGGGGGGCAAGCAGAGTTCGAGCCGGGCGCCCTCACTCAGCCTTCGCTCGATGTTCGCCGACTTCCAGCACGCCAAATATGTCTTAATTGTCATCATAAGGAAGCGTGAACTATTGAAATATAACCAGAAGCTTTAAATGAATAGTTTTATATTTTACCTGTCACGTTGTCACTCTGGTCGAGGATAATGGATCACACGAGGCACGGTACTACTTTTAATGATAATCTCTAATGTAGAACAGATAACACAAGGGTTGACACTTAGGGACTGACACTGAGGGTTGAAACACAGACGGTTAAATACACATTCTAATGAGGACAGAACTAAAGGAACATGGGGAACACAGCTGGCACGGGTTACTAGAACAGGAAACACAGGACCAAATATGGGCAAGGGCGGACACATGGGGATCAAAACACAGAATGCATCTTCTAGAGAATGCAATCCCAGAATGCATTGCGATATCAACAATTAAAAAATTGATGAAGTGAGAAAAAAAACGTAATTGAAGATATATTAAAATGATGTGGACATGAAATGCAATATAAATATTAGATGATAAATCCAAACCTAAAAAATACTAACTGAAATTAATTATTTTATGTTAAAATAATAAAATTAACTGAACCAAAAAAAATAAATAAATAACGTTAAATAACAGCAAAGGCACATAAATATGAAAATGGAAAAAGTAGAATAAAAGTTGAAGCATTAATAAAGATTATTGTAGTAATACTATGCTAAAATAACACTTATTCAGCATGTTTTAGATCAGTCATTAAGAAGGTTCTGTTTGAGTTAGGGTGCTGCCTTTGAAGACAGACGCCTATGTAGGCAGCACAGTAAGTTTTGAAACAGAGCCATTGAAAAACTTGTTCTGCCCCCTAAAAAATTGCGATGCTCGCCTATGAAATTAGAAAGCCTCACAAAAGCAAGCAAAACACACAAACAGAGTGTCTGCAAACCCTCCTATAAGCGCTTTGAACTGAATCTCAGGCTTCTTAAGCGTTATGGAATCTGTGGCAGCGATGGTATTTAGGTCGGCTATTCAGGAACGGTCTAATTGTGAATGCGTCAAATTGTCTTCTTTTGAGGCTGGGTGTGTGAAGAATCACAGAATAGGAAGCTGGATTTTTCCAGCATGTGCGTGTGTGTGTATGGGTTCTGTGGGAGGAGGGCAGACGCGTGGCCCAGGGCTGCTGCTCACACTCTGGAGGAATGGAGTGTGTGATAGGGGTGTCTAATCCCTTCATACGCTCACAAACACACACGCACACACAATGAGGAAAGCAGGTTGTCCTGCTGAGGCAGCAAGAGTTGGCTTCAGGAAGAGAGACGAAAGCACAGCGAATAAAAGAGAAAGAGACTTGTGTTCAGGAGAAGACAGAGGGTTGATGGCTTTTCTGCTAATGCGTTTGTATGGTAAAGCACCAGGAAAAGGTTTAAAGGACTAAACCTGTGGGTCAGGGGAATCTGGCTGAGCTGAGATTTACTCTCAAACAGGAAGTCTGGCTCATCAACTTCCTTCAGCCATTTTCATTCGTTATTGGACTGAAATTATGTCACTTTCCTCATATGCACTGAAGATAGTACAAACTCTTATGCTCTGTTAAAACAGTGTTTACATTTCAGTTTTATAATGTGACATAAGTTAAGGATTTTTAAAAGAAACAAATATATTTTTATTAAGCAAAGATGCATTAAATTGATTACAAGTGACAGTAAATACACATATAGTGTTATAAAAACTTTGTTTAAAGTGTTCTTTATAAATAAAAAAGGCGGAATAACTGTTTTTAACATTAATGCAAGTTAGCATATTTAAAGTTTTGTGTCTTTTCTATTTTGTTTTAAGGATGCTTAGATGTTTATACAAGAAAAATATTAAGAAAACGATTAACATCAGCATATTGTTAAAAAAAATGGAAAACTTGATCCAAAAAGTATCCTAATTGTACAGATCTTCATTAACACTGACTATACTACTCACTCGGGCAGTCGACTAACTTGCAGTTTGTTTGTGTAGTTCTACACATCCCTAAAATAATCTAGTGCAGGGTTTGATTTGATCAGAAATTGATTATAAAAACAGCTGAAAAGAAGTGAAACATGTCAGGCTATTACATTATTGATTAATGTTATTTTTGCCTACTGGGAAAATATTTTTTCAGAGGAGGATAAAGCTATTACTAAAGTGCTGTGCTGTGCTGAAATGTTGTTTATTTATAGTTGCACCGTTGAGGAAAGGGAGCCTGATTAATTATCCTCAAATTTCTGAGTGTGATTTACTGGGAACAGCATTATTTTTTCTCCCTCAGAGGACAAATTGAAGAATTTCAGCCCTGGTCTGTCGTCCAACACTGTCCAGAGCCACCCACACCTCCACCCGTAGAGATGGATGAACTGAGCCGAAAACTGACAGGTGTGACCCTTTTCATCACACACATAACATATTCAATTAAACAGTAATAACTAATAACTGTGGCCACATTTATAATTAGTTTTCCCCCTCCTTTACTTCAGTAAAAGGTTAGATTTCTAATGAAATTTTGAATGGAAGTTTTTTAAGGGATTTAAAGGGATGGTTCACCAAAAATTAAAATTCTGTCATCATTTACTCACCCTTAAGTTGTTCCAGACCTTTATGAGATTCTATCTTTTGTTGAACACACACCAGTGTGTCATCACCAGTGTGTAAATGTGGACTAGCCCTCAAAATAGGACTAACTGTGCAAAACATTTTTATATATATATCTTTATCGCTAGAAACTTGTCATATCGCACCTGGTTTGGTCATAGGACGATAATGAGTGGGTGACCGGTCATGTACATGCTGCGATTCACAGAGACCCGTACAAGTGTACTCTCTCCAAAAAGTTGGAGAAATGAGCTGTGAGAGTCACGACAGAGGGCAGCTTTCCTCTCTCTCAGCCGGCAGCTCGGATCCATCACTGCGTCCCTGAAGGGTAATCACAGAGCTCTTATTACACTGGAGGGAGGGCGATGGTCTGACAGAGCACTCCGACAGCTGATTGAGAGAAGTTTCTAGGTGCTGCTGGGAGGCTGGTTGATCACAGCTGTCAAGGAACTGACCACCTCTAGCTTTTCCCAAACAGCTTCATGATGAGCACAGTCTCTATTCATCTGCACCGGCCCGAGCATGTTGCGTCATTTCTAAAGCCCATCTTCATGATGCTTACGCCCAAGACAATTTTCAGTCACTTTCTCGAATGCAAAGCCGTCTTTCTGATGGGATTGTCTCGATTCATCCTGCATTTCAAAACATGAAATGACATTCGCAAATGCATTTCACTTTTGTGTGACATCTGACTGTAAACGGTGTAAAAAATTATGTGATCATTAAGTAACGGGAACTTATGTTGTTACGTTAACTCATGAAAGTAAATGAAATTCAGCTTGATTTTTTTTCTTAGTTTTATTTGACATTTAAGCTGAAATGATTTGTACAAGCAAGTTGAATATACTTGAAAATTTAAGACAGCAACTGAACTGAAAGTTTTTAAAACTTTTGGAAATAATAGTAGTACTTAATTCAAAGGTTAAACGTAAATTCCCCCATTCGAAAGGCAACATTTATTTGACCAAAAATATAATAAAAGCAGTGAAAAAGATGCTTATTTGAGGAGTAGAAAGTAAAAAAAAATATTTATGGAATAAATGTAAAAAACAACAACTAACATTATGTCTTTACTGTTGTTAAGAGTATTCCGATCTTACGGATACCAAGTCTGTAAACAGTAATGTGTTTGAAAAAATATGAAAAACTTTTTTTCACAAATGAATTATGCACAGATGATGTATTTATTCAGAAAATAAATAGGCAAAAAAAATGTATGTAATCAAAAAACACATTTTCACTGGGAATACACTGAAATATAAATCTAGAGATCTTTCACTCTGCATTATGAATAAATATATTTGTACTGGTCATTGAGCTGATTTAATTTCATTGTTTAACTCTAAACATAAATCTGTTTTACTGCATCTCTGATTTGCAGTGGAGCGGATGGAGTTGCATAAATACTTTACCTCTCTCTTCATGATCGCTCCCACTGAGGATGCTGGGAAAGCAGACAACCCTGCAGAATCCTGTTTAAGCGTTGTAGAGTTAGATGAGGTAACTCTGAACCCCACCACCCTAGTTTCTGTTAATGGACTGCTGGACGATAGCCAGCGAAAGACTCTTTAGTTATGTTTCCTTACTCTTATCATTCCGTCTTTTCCTATTTTTTCTGTCATTCTTTGTTTTGATTCGGTTTTTGTCACTTAAATTTTTCCAGATGGTTGAAGATGCTGCAATGTACATATCCTTTGGAGTCAAGCAGGGAAATGAGAGTAAAATGTAAGAAAAACAAGAATTTTTGAAAGGAAGCGACAGAAAAGTTCATAGTAGGAGTGTCGTCTTCAAACAACAGTGTAATTGAAGTAGCTGTGTTTTTTTCAACTCAGAAATAACACAAATACTGTCTCATCTTGACATTTACATTTATATCAGCCACAACTTGACTTAAAATAAGACTGCTAACTGTGGGAGTAAGTTGTTAGATGTTATATATGCATGTCTGTTTTCTTCATTAAGGCTTGTAGCTGTTGGAAATGGAGGAGAATCTGGATATCCGGTTTTGTCTTCCACACCGTGCTTCTCTGAGATGACCAAAGGATCCGTCAGTGAATGTAATTTTGAAGTAAAGATCAACTCTTCTCCTGAGATGTGGCAACAGAGATCACAGCACCTGTCTACCACAGAATCTTTTCTGACCAATTCACTAACAGGAGGTCAGGAAGTGGATCTCTGTGACTCTCCAAAACCAAGCCCACGGACAAGATCTTCTGCAGCACAACAGGACCGATCCTCTGAGCTTCTGCCAACATCATCTCTTTTACTCCCAAAACCCAAATTAAATCAAACTCTCCAAGGCTTTGAAGACCATACTTCCACTGTCAACTTCTTTCCTGGTGGAATACCATCTGTTAGGTCTTCTCAATGTTATTCTCCTGCTTTTCTCATCTCTAAACAAAGTCCAGAACCTCCAGATTCCCCGTCCCCAAGGTCTAGATCAGTTTCTTCTCTGGTAAACACAATCCAATCCAGACCTGCTGATTTAACACATGTTTCTGAACCGAAATTAGCTCAACTATCTCCAGAACGTGCCATCACTTCCCCAAGCGCTACAGTTCCTTCATTAAAGCTGTCACTTAGAGAATCATCACAGTCTGGATTAGTCTCAGATAGAAGTACTTCTACACCTATCAATGACTCCATCAGGAGGGTTGAATCTTCACATACTTTGGATTATCTTTCACCTCCAGCCTCTAAATGGTTAAAAGGCTCACGGAGGTCACCCAAATCCACAATGCTCTCCTTACAGCTGAGCATGTCAGGTTAGTTTACTTTCTATTGGTACATTTTTCACTTCCGTTGTCTCAACATTGAAAATGTTAACAGTAGCTATATTTAGTTGCAATTTTGTTTGTCTTCCATGATGTGCTTGAGCCACTAATTATTTTTCAAAAGTGTGAGTGATGAAGATATATATATATTTTTGGAATTGAGATTTATATATCATCTGAAACCTTTAAGCTTTTTATCAATGTATGGATATGATAGCTCTATCTTTCCACTGATGTTGTTAGTATGGCCTAATATTTGAAATACAATTATTTGAAAATATTGAGCCTTTTAAGTTCAAATTAATTTATTAGCAATGCATATTAGTAAACAAAGTAAAGTAGCAGTGTAAATTTAAATAAGTACTGTAGGACATGAATGATACATTTCAGCATAAATATTTTGTATTATTGAGAATAGAGAGGACAAGGCGTGACAACAGAGACATGAAACAAGCACAGTGCTATGAAGGATATAAGATGTGCAGAACCATTATACAGTTTATCATCTTTGTACAAAAATATTTGACTGTTGAATGAATCATTGACCAGTCCAAATAAAATATTCCAAAGAGATGTTTTTATAAAAATTAAAAAATACCAACTAAATGACAAAACCTGATCCCTTGGGGTCTAGCACATCTGCATCAGAGAGTAAAGATGATGAGAAAACACCAGTGTAGACATCAGCCTTCATTCGCACAGCAGTTGTTTCTGCCGTATTTGCTGACTAGCAGAGTGATGGAAACTTCAAGCTGTGTAGGATAAGCATTATTAATGCAGGAGGCAGCAGATGGGAAGCAGGGAAGAGAAGCACACAAGCTCTGCTAGACCATGTCCAGGCGGCTCGCTGCGAGCGTTAGATAAGGCATCCTCACTGCCGGCCTCCTGCCGGAACGTCTCTTCTCTGCTTCAGTGTTTTCTCTTCTCCTGTCCTCATGGTTTCTCCTCTCTCACTATTTGTCACTGCTCAGATTCAGAAGAGGAAATGACAGGTGAAGATGCTTGCCAGGTGCCCAGTGAGGATGACTCATCTGATGAAGAACTGAGAAGAATCACAGATGCAGAAGAACAAAAGAATGATTTTCCCACTCTGTGCCCCACCACTATCCCTCCGGCAGACCCTCATTTAAATTTCACAAACCTCTCAAAGTCAGAAAATGACAACACGGAACCAGACCTTTTTACAGGATCTTCTCAGGTGATCAGAAACTGTTAGAATCCTCAGCCTCAGTTACTTGTAACAGGTTACCTATAACCCAACAAGCTTTTTTTTTTTTTTTTTTTTTTTTTAAAAATAAATCTCATACTCAGCAAGTCTGCACTTTAATCAAAAACACACATGTTTTTTTGTATTATTTAATGAATAGAAAGTTCAAAAGATCCACATTCATTTGAAACAGAAATCTTTTTTAAACTTTTTAAACTGTTTTTTCATTAGAAATTAACCTGTACTTGGTCTCATGACATAAACGTACATGGTTGCACTTTTTAGCGATACACGAAATATGTACCAAAAAGTACATATTACTGCAGTTTCCAAAAGAAATAAACACTAGAGGCAGTAACACTCTGACACCTTTCATTCCTTTTCACACAAAGTTACAGAGTTGTGATGAATAAAGCATAATTTTTTCAAAATTCCTTAAAGAATATAATGTTAAGCTTCTAAACAATATATACATATATATGCTGGGAGATTTAAAAATTGATGCTTTTGAACGATAGCAGCACACATATTCAGCTTTATATCTATGGGTTTTCTTAGACGATAGCTTTGTTCGGTAGCTCATGGAGTACAAAGACACACTTGAGAGCCGAGGAGCTCCAGTTTGAATCTTGTGTAACTATGGTTTGACAAAATAGTTCAAATCTGTGTAAAAGGAAGCTGTAATGACAAATGTGTTTTTATGAGTTTTGCATTTGTTAACACTTTTGGGTAGGTTTAGGGTTAAATTTGCCGTAGAGCATATTTCCAACATGATAGGGCACTAACATTTAGAGACATAGCTTTTTTAAATTTGGGCGAAAAATGCACAGAATTACATATTTTTATGAGACCAGGTTGGTCTTAACAGTCGCTTTTGATCCATTTAATGCATTCTTGCTGAATAAAAGTATTAATTTCTTAAAAAAAAAAAAAAAAAAACCCTTTCTGTTACCAAAGTTTTGTTAGATGGAATTTTATAAAGATGGAAATGCAGCCACAGTGATATAGTGAAAAAACATGTGCTTTCACAGACTCTCTGCTGAAAATATTACATAAAAATAGAAAAATAGAGTATGAGAACTTGGAAATGTATTCTTTAGTTCATACTGAATGGCCTTGCTGGAAACTCTGATATACTAAAGACTTGATCAATTAGATATTACTCCTATGTGATTTAATTGCAGATTTCATGCTGTGTTAGAGAACCCAGTACTCTCAGCTGATGAGGGCCAAAAGGGAAACAGAGCCATCACGTCAGCCCCAAAAGGACTATCAGAGTTTAATGGCGTAACAGAAAGAGAGAAAAGAATATGAATTATATTAAACACCTGAAATTAAATGTCTGATCAGAAAGTGACCTTATCTCTGTTCTTTTGTCTGGTGATCAGACAATTTCTGTACTTAATTACCACCCGTCGATTCTTTTTCCCTTACCTCATTTTCCATTTAAAGGACACCAACTGGGACTCAATCAAAACATAATTGTTTTTCATTTCCTTTCAGTTTAAAAGTAAGATTTTTTTTTTTAATTTGAAAAAGATTTATGTCTGTCTATGTGCTCCATCTGAAATTGGCAAATTAAATTTGGCCTAATTTAACCTGTGTGAGTGAGAGAAAAAAACGTGTTTAAATGTCCAAAAGTGAGAAAGAAAGTGACCATAAACAGGCAAAGTACACTAGTTTAATTCTTTTAAATTATTTTAAGAAATGTATACTTTTATTTGACCAGGATGCATTAAACTGATCAAAGGTGACAGTAAAAAACTTTGTTATAAAATTAAATAAATTATTATTATTTATTTTTATTTATCTTTATTTTTTTACTTTTTATTCATTAAAGAATCCTGAGAAAATATATCCTGGAATATTAAGCAGCACAGCTGCTTTCAGCATTAATAAAATGAAATCTTTGCACAAATATCATAAAACATATTAGAAGGATTTCTGAAGGATCATGTGACACTGAAGACTGGAGTAATGGTGCTAAAAATGCAGGTTTCATCACACTAATAAATTCATATTCAAATGAAATTAGTTGTTTTAATAATGCAACATTAATAGTCCTTACTTATTAGTAAAACCTACCAATATGATGTAAAAAACAAAATGCTCAAACTTCAGTCTTGCATAATAATACTAAAACTGCAGTTTTTGTGAAAGTAAAATACTCCTTTCAAAAACATTAAAAGGTCTTTCTGACCTTAGACTTTTGAGGGTTAGCTTAGATAGCACCAAGATAAATGTGAATCATAGCAGATTATTGCAGTTTTAGCCTTTTGAGTAATTTCTTTATTTATTATTTGTCATGACAGGAACACTAAATTAATTTTAATGCACAAATCGTAACATATTCAACATGTAAGAGAAGTATTCAAGGCATTGTCTGTATAAATTATATTTTTATGTAATCTTGAAAACATTTGGGCCATGTCATTGACCCACTAATGACTAGTTTTCTTCTCTTCCACAGGCCGTTCATGCTGTAGCCCAGAGACAGGACATCCAGCCGGGCCAGTACCAAGACCTAGAGGGGATCCTGACTTTGGGACTGGACCCTGGAGTCCTAAAGCCCAGTCCAGCTCCAACACAAACCTTTAGAGAAGAGCAGAGCCACACTGGGAGTTCACTAGGTACGTGGAGAAACAAGATAAAGTTCTGGCAAAACACAACCATATATTTCTGAGGATTAGAGGGCAAGATAAAGGTATTAAAACAATTAGAAATTCTGTAAAAACAGCTTGGAGCCTGCCGTTTTGAGGAAGCTCCTGACATTTTCGTGCATGGTGACGTTTGGGTCAAGATGCCTTAATAACATTCCTAGAGACATGAAACATGATCTACAACTCAGTAAGGTTCACAATAGTGTTACAGTAAAACAGCATTGTTTATACTGTAAGAACTGACCTTACAGCAGATTATGTCTTTTTCACAAAAGCAAGCACAAGTATGCTTAATATGAATTTTATCAGAAATCACAGAGCTCTGTTGAGTTAAGATCCACATGATCTGACACAGACCAGAGGTTCATAATTTCACAATAACTTCTGCAGTTGAAACTCTCGACATCAACAAATTCTGGACCCTCATAATGAATCAGATGCTATTTTAAGAACATATGAGCACTGTTCGAATGTTTGGGGTCGGGAAGGTTTTCAATGATCATAAAAGGAGTCTCTTAAGCTTGCTAAGGCTGCATTTATTGTTTAAAAAAACAGTAAAAAACTATATTATGAAATATATTTACAGTTTAAAATGTAATTTATTTCTGTTATGCAAAAACATGCAAAATTTCTTCAGTGTCAAATAATCTTTGAAAAATCTTATAATATGTTGATTTCCTTTTTAAGAAACATTTATTGTTATTATCAATACTGAAAACAGTTGTGCTGATTAATGTTAATGAGATCATTTAATGCATCCCTGCTAAATAATAGAAAAAAACTGTATACACAGGCCTCACAAGTCATGTCTCTAAAACCTCACCTACCGCAATTGCAGTACTAGGTGTTAGTTAACACATCCGCCGTGCGCTATTTACATCTTTCCCTACACAAAAACATCCTTTATGCTTTAATAATAGAGATAAGACATTTGGAATGCAGTGCTTATGTGGTTCCAACACTAACATATGACCGCGCTTTAATGAAAACCACAGACATCTCTCTTAACAGTGCATTTTGTGCCGCTGGTGTTATTTAGATAGCTAATTATTGCATACTTAGATGGATTGGCCATTGAAGAGAGCTGCTAGCTTAAAGATGAGTGTAAATTATGCCTCTCTTATACATTCATTAATTTCCTGGCATTATCCTTTAGCTCCTCAGTGTTAATGTGCTACCTTGGCGAGGCCATTAGCTTGACTGTAAACACTAATATTTCTTTTTTAACATCTCTATTTAAAGCCGCTATTTGAGTATGCAGAAACTAAATATGCAAAAGGCACTTTTTATCTAATATACCGTAAAAAATGAAGCATCTGTTTTGGTTCGTTGAGCTTCAAGGTTAATGAAAACAGAGGACAAATAAGTCCTGTCATCTCTGTTTGTATTGGCTGGCGAGTGTCTCCATCAATTTCCTGCAGTCTTTTCCTTTTCCCATCTTTTTGTGTCTCTGTCACAGTCGAGCCGTTTTTATCGGCCTGTCTGTGCATTGGCAATCCCTGACGTGCACTGACAGGAGCAGCGGCCAGTCGACTGGAAAAAGGCTTAATTACAGCAGGCGTTTAAGATGGCGACGGAAGGCACACATGTTTAACCTTCAACCGCTCACTGTCTGCATGTCAAGTCAGGCTGTGGCAGGCGCATGTGGTTTTCCAGCTAGACTTTGGAGTTTGTTACAGGTTGCTGGTTTGAAGCCCAAAACGAGTGAGCCATAAAATGCTATTGTGTCCTTGAAAGTTCCCTTAACCATTAAAATAATTTACACTGTGTCACGATTTGTACATTTTAATTAGAATCAAGCATTGTTCCACAAAAATCGTATTACTGTAATCAGGGTTATTATACTGTAGTTGACAAAAACTGAAACTGAAACTAAAGGCATAATAATTTATTGCTTGAAATAAAATAAATGTTAACATTTCTTATTTTAATTTAGTTTATTTTGTACTACACTAACTAAATTTAAACTGAAGAAAAATGAATAAAAACTGTAGATGTGTGTGTGTATACCTGGAAAGCTACCTGAAAACTATGGGCAAGTGTACCATCGGAACAGAAGCTGTTTTACCAAAAGCTGTAAAGCCAAATATTTATTTGATTTAGTTAATATAAGTTAATTGATAAATTAAATCTATTTATGGCATCATTTTTGAAAGCATAATCATTTTGCAGCGTTTTTAAACAAGTGTCTCAAACTTAGAATTTTCCAGGTATTATTTTTCTTCATCTTGGAGACGTTGCCAAGTTCATCTGAATTTAGTCTCAGTTTGTTCTGTTACTTCATGCCATTCCAGACTGGATGATGATCAGATCAGATCTCTGTGTGGAGCACTGGCTGTTGTGCAGACAATTATCTCACTGCATTATTACAATTAATGATTAAAATAATGTTTGGTGAAAATACTAGTGGCCTAAGACTTTTGCACAATACTGTGTATATATTATTACATTAATATATATACAAATTTTTACATTTTTTTTGTAATTATATATTCATATTTATTAATAACAACAAAACGACTAAAATGATTAGTAAAATATTAATAAATATTAATAAAAATAACATTGAAAACGATATATAATGTTTATATTGTAAAATAAAAATGCTGTACTGACAATTAGAATTTGGGAGAAAAATTTACTTAAATATCAGGAAAGTATGTTACTATGAATAAACTTAATGGACCTAAATATACAGTAGGTTTTCATTTTTATGAGCATAATATATTTTCTTACCTTTTCTTTTATTATCTAAAAGTTGCATGAAAATGAAGCAGCATACTTTTAATGTTTCACGCAGTGCAATATCAGCTGGTATTGTGGAACTATTTATCATGAAAATAAATATCACCTGCATAATTGTTACCTTAGCCTTTGTTGATAGTGATGAAGAGAAGTGGATGCAGAGGTCAGATGCATTGTGCTCACAAAGAAAGCACTTGAAAAGAAAGAGCAACTTACAGTACTTTCCCTGGTACAAAAACTTTTGTGTTTGTTTGAATGTGGTTTTCATGCCTTTTGAAGTTGAGTACCTTTAATCTAAGTTTACATCTGCTGGGATGGTTTTAGACAGTTTACATGTTTAGTGTTGATATACAGATATATACATATATATATATATGTATTAACTTACCTTCAAAACTAGATGATGACTTTCTCATTATTGGTTTTATTCGTAGTTGTAGGGCAGGAGTGTTGGAGATCCAGCAGCAGTCTTCAGCATCATGCAGAGGAAGAGCTGGTGGCTGCTCTGATGAACGCTCGGCCCGTCAGTAGCACCCCTCATCCTCTCACACCAACCATCAGCAGGGTGTCATCACAGAGACTGTGCTTCTCAGGTAATTTGCTTTCATTCCTGGTACAGCACCAGACATGGGTGTAGACACCAGATTTAATTTGATGTGAATGAAAAAGAGGCTGTGAAGAACATATGTCATGCTGGCGTATCAGTCTTTCAGAAAAGAAAACATAAAAAAAATATCTTGTTTCTCATCATTGTATGCCTCCTCTCAGGCTGTCTATCAAAAAAAGAAAAAAAAAAAGCCAAAAATAAACATTTAGAAAAAAAATGCTGAAAGAAATTCTGAAAGGACATACGGCATCATTCAGAAATTCAATAAAAAAAAAAAAATCCCCATTTATTTGATCAAAATGCAGTAATTTTGAAAATACCTTATTATTTCAAGTCAAAATAGCAAAACATCTTAATATTCCAGTCTTGAGTGTTCTAATAATTCTAAAATGCTGATTTACTCAAGAAACATTTGTTATTATTCTCAATGTTCAAAACAGTTGTGCTGCTCAATTGTATTGATCAATATTTTTTTTAGGATTCTGTAATGGACAGAAAGTAAAAAAAACTGAATTTGAAAAACAGTATTCTGTTGTAACATTATAAATGCATTTACTGACACTTTTGATCAATGCATTCATCCTTGCTAAATTAATTAATTTCTTTAAAAAAAATCTTGATTTTATTGACCTCAAAGTTTGAAAAAGTAGAATCCCAAATGAAATTAAGAGCAAGAATTATGTGTTGAATCCATTATAATAACAGAATGCACAAGCACTTGGTTGCTACTTTTTAAATCCTGTTTTGAATTTAAAAGGCTTTGGTCACTGTCTGCTAATTTTGAATAGACAAGAAAAATATATATATATATATATATATATATATATATGGATGGCATGGCATAACAATGAGTGAACAATGACAGAATTTTTATAGTTTGAGGGGAACTGTCTCTTTAATTGAAGCTATCAATTGTATTTCCCAAATCAGAGCCCTTAGAACAGTCTGAGCAATATAAAACCTTCATCTCTCTTCTTAATTTCCCTTCTGTGTTCAGACTTAATCCAGACTTGCACGGCTAAATCTGTGTTTAAAATGTTGAGCCGGTCTGATGTCGCATCTTTGGTGTGACTAAACGATCATTTACAGAGAGCCTCGGCCAACCCTTCGGACACGGCGCTACGGCCAACGGGACATCAATAACATGGCTGTAGAAGAGTGGCGGCAACGCTCGGCCGTGGCGTGATTTATTGGCTCGCGCGCGTAATTAAAGCCGAGCTGATTCCTGAGCTTTCTGCGCCAGCACACGCGGCTGAGGTTTCATAAAGAGATTACTGTATGTTGCCTCGTGCGGGAGTGCAGGGAACACGGGCCAACGACGCGTTCCTCAATCTCTCGGCTCAGCTCAGATCAGCTCAGCTAGCTAGCTTGCGCTTTCTCTACCTCTCGACACGTCTTGCTCTCTGTCTCTCGACTCATCACTCGCAGGTCTGCAGAGGAGGGAAAAATAATCTGTTTAACAGCATGACAGCTGTGATCTCGGCTGGTGCGAATCAAAGCGTCAGATATCCGTCCATCCTCTCTTGCCTGCTTTTCTCTTTCTCTCTCTCTGCCGTTCATTCTCTGTATATCTCATATACTTGTGTCAGGTTCGACAGAGGATGCTCAAAGCCACCAGCCTCCCGAGACCAAATCGTGGGAAGCGATATCAAGTAATACATGATCACTTCTGCTCTGTCATTTCACTACTAGGTTCTTAAATACATCTTTTCAGTCAATGAATCTTTCTGCTTAGCTATTACAATAGCATTGCTCAATGTTTAAAATAATAATTTTGTGTATTAAATTGATCAAAAGTGACAGTAAAGAGTTTTATAATGTAAGAAAATGTTTCTATTCCCAATAAAAGCTGTTCATCAAAGAATCCTGAAAAAAATAATAGAATATTAAGCCACACAAAAACATTAAGACATATTAAACAATGATATGTTTCCTAAACAGCAAATCAGCATGCATATAATTCAGCTATATATATATATATTTTTTTTTTTATATTACAGCAGAAACCAGTTATTTTAAAATGGAAACATATTTCACAATACAATTGTATTTACTGTATTTTAATCAAATAAATGCAGTTTTTGTGAGCATAAGAAACTCTCAAAAATCTCACACAACACAGACTTCTGACACGTTTGAGTTATATCAACGTCTTTTTATTGCTTGCAAAGTAGTATATATGTATAGTGGAAGGGATGGAGTCTTTTTAACACGAATATAGTCGTTTCCCCAGTAACTGCAGTAAACAAAGCAGTGCAGCACTTGACTTTCAAACTTGCAGCACTCATATTTAATCAATTAAACCATAACCTTTGAAGTGTAAGCTAAATATCAATTTACATGTAGTTTTTTTTAATTGAAGCACCACCTAAGTCTTCTTCTGTCACTGCAACTTCCTGAACAGGTGAACAAACAAAAACTAGATCATATGCCTGATCAAAAAATGTATTTAAAACAGAAGTGTAGTTAGTGCATTTTTTTATTACCTGACCCTCAAATCATCCACAGTACCCACGGATATAACCGCCATCTGCGCATCACTACAAAAGCATCAATAGGTTGTAAAGGTGCCAAGTTGAGAGGACGATTGTATGTGTCGATTGTGTGAGAAGGATGCATTTCATACAAGTTCTGGCAAACTGAGTGAATTAGTTTCCTCACCATTACTGTAATGTTAGCTGAGCGCTACTCGGTGAAGAGTCGTCTGATTGAGTTCACTTCACTATCAGCAAGAGAAAGATCACACAAGACAAGAAGAAGCTAGGGAATATAATGAAAGAGCCACATAGAGGAGGGAGACGTGTGTGAGTGGGTTATTGTGATTTGCTGGATCAGAGAGCATTTAGAGCTCTGTTTGATTGAAGCTGATTAGGTCAGCGTGTGACAGTAAATAATTCTGACCCTGCTAACTTAAGCCGCCAATCCCAGTGCTGTCTTTCTGTGTGTGCTTTTCTGTCAGTCGCTTTAACATCTCTCTTTTCCTTTTCCCATCATCTTTCTATTTTCCATTAGTCACAGTTATTAGTAGTGTAACTGTAGGCAAGCATCACTATTGCTCATACTTGGTGTTAGAGATCCATAAAAACCACTAACCGTAGTTATTAAACTTTGATGTGTAACTAATGCAGACATGAATGATTCCTAAAGTCAGAGGGTGTGTCAGCAGCCATTTTCTTCTTGTTTTTCTCATAATCTCATGCAACTCTTATTTTTCTTTTTTAGACACCGTTAGCAGAGGTATCTCTTCCCGGACACTTTCTCGTGCCGCTCAGGAAATCATGGAGGTCCAGACCGTGGAGAAGCTCGATCTCCAGGACTCTGATGAGGATCAGGAGGACTGCCTGACTCTGGCCTGTCTTGAGGAAGAGTTCAGACATATAAGCACTACACCATTAGATGAGGGTGAGAACTAGATCTGTCTGGACTGGAATTACACAAATTAAGGATCTTGTTTGAATTGTTAAATTGTAATAAGTGATTTTGTTTAAGAAAAATGTATAATAGAAATAGAGGACAAGACAAAATAAAAGTCTGTAGTTGTGATTAGTCTATTAAACAACTATTTAGTATAAAACTGATTTTATAGTATTTCATGTATCAGTTTTAATATTCATTGTTCTTTCTTCTAAAGTTTCTAAAACTATTAAGGGCGATTAATGCTGCATTATGCAAAAATAAAAATATCTGAAATCTGACACTTTTGTTTTTTATTGAATAAGAATCAAATTTAATATGTACTCATGTCTATAACATGTGAACTTGCAGTAGCTGTAACGATCCCAGCCAGAAGTACCGTCAAGCCCCGCCAGAGGGCACTCCTACCTTTCAGTTTCACCCAGGACTGTCAGTTGTTTACCGGACTCAATCTCCCATAACACACCACTTCCCCACAGCTGTCGCTCATTATCCACGCCCACTCTCTCATTAACACTAGCATAAAAGCGAGTCTCTCCAGCCAGAGAATCACGCAGTCTTGAGTTTCCTGAGTTTATTACCTGTGTTTTGACCTCGGACTGTTTATCTATTGTTTGTTTGATTGCCGCCTGTCCCGATCCTGTGCCCATATACCCCGACCTTGTTTTGACCCTTTCTGCTGACCACGAATAAACTACTGCAAATGGATCTGCATGCCTTAGACTTGCATTAGAAAACGGTCAGTATAATAGTAGGAATCCCACATCAGGCAAGTCTAATGTATAAGAGTCTTTTTCATGTGTCATAGACACAAATTGGGAAAAAAAAACCCTTTGCGCGATGTGATTATAGGCTAAAATGTTGTAAATACATTTGTTTTTATTCATTTTATTTTTGCAACACAATTTCCATGATGACAGATAAATGTTAAAAGCATCTTGACAAGACGATTGAAAATAAAT
>JAUMHI010000063.1:18774004-18791118 GCA_032359435.1 Enteromius unitaeniatus
TTTGGTTTCGTTTTCATTGTGTTAGTTTCAGTTTATGTCTTCCTGTCTTTCTTCCTGTGTGCCCATATTTGGTAGTTTATTTGGTAGTCATTATGTTATTATTAGTTGATTCGTGTCCACCTGTGTCTGCCCAGCTGCCCTCACTCATGTCAATTGTATTTGTGTATAAATCCCCTGTCTTTTGAGTTCCTTTTTGTCAGTCAATGTGGATGTTACCCGTGTTTGTACTTATTTTGGGTTTCTTATGTCCCCACTGGATGTTTGAATCTTGACTTTTGTGTTGGTTATTAAAAAGCCTTTAAGTTTAATTAGAGCTCTCGTCTCCTGCGATCTTCTCTTCTCCTTCACAAACACCGGCGTGACAATCCTGTTCCAAAACGACGGGCTTCTTATTCACCTCCTATTGTGGTGGAACATTTCCTTCAGTTGGCTACTTCCAGTGCAGTAACCTGGACTGTGCCAATGCAGAAGGGAGGGGTGGGGTAGAGCTGGTTAAACACATTAAGCCAGGAATCCATTTTAGTGATTGATTTATCTCAGAGGGACGTGGAAGCCGTGGAGAGCCACCAAGGTCTTTTATCCTTGTGCTTAGAACATCAAGATTCTTCTCTCTGTGGGAACCGGGTAAAGAGACTTCTCAAACAGCTTTCTAATTTGTTCTGAACGGTCACTATGAAGACTACACTGGTTTTCTATATACTGGGCTGATACCTCTCAAGCACGGTTTAGGAAGAGAATGTCTTCGGTGACAGTCAATAAAGCTCATGGAGAGGCAGAGTGTGTTCTTTAACCTGTGTGACCTCACTCGTCTCCTGGAGCATATATATTTGTATATTTGTTGCAATAGCCAACAGTACATTGTATGGGTCAATGCAATGCAAAAATTGTTAGGATATTGTTCCATGTTCCATGAACATATTTTGTTAGATTTATTACTGTAAATATTCAAAACATAATTTTCGATTAGTAAAATGCATTGCTAAGGACTTCATTTTGACAGCTTAAAAGGTGAACTTCTCAATATATATATATTTTTTTTTCTCAGATTCTAGATTTTTAAACCATACATCAATGGAATTGCCTATAATAAAGATCGTTCAGAAGGTTTAGTTCCCATTTGGTTTTATATAAATATCCATATGTTTTGTAAGAATATTTTTGCATGTTACAAATAAATACATTTTGATTCAAATATTTTGTATTGAATATTATTCACTCACTGATTTCAAACAATCAATTGCAAATTCCAATCGGAGTTTACTCCACCAACCTATTACAATAACGGCTGATTCATTTTGACATTTAGACAGATTATTATTTAGGTTAGTAGGCTTTTTTTAAAAAGTGAATTAGATCAGCTGACTGGAATGTAATTATGATCTGTAAAATAACATTTGTATACCATAAAGTCTCTAATAAACATGCGCTCCCTTCGGTTTCTAATTGGATGTTCTAATTGGATGCAGCTAATTTGTGCTCCCACTTTTCACTCTTTGTATTGTTCTGTAGTTAAGAGTAATTTTTAGCATTTTTTAACATCAAAATGCCACATAATTACTGTTTTTTGATTGCAACAACCTTATAATTTACCATTAACACCTCTTATTTTCAGGATTTCCATGCGTAGAAACAGCCGGCAGCGCCATTATCAAGATCTACTGCTGCTGCACCTTCTTGACTTGATCAGTCTGATCCTCTGCATCAATCAAAGACACGTGAATGGATGAATGGGTATATTCCATGAGTTAATTTGATGCAACATGCTTGAAACATCGACTGGGAAGGTGAGAAGGTTAAATGGCCAACTATGTGTTTGATCCTCAGATTTATCCTAGATGGATCGTCAGTCATCAAAGGCATGTTGCTGTCTCACCAAATTCAATAACTCCCCCATCGTGTCATGAAAATCTCATTATCTGCCACTGAACAATATCTCCAGATATCGATTTCTCTGATTGCTACCTTCTTTCTTTCTTTCCCCTCTTTTCTGACTTTGTCATTTGTTTTCAGCTTCTTTGTGAGCTGTACGAATGGGCAGTGAGTATGTTAATTTAGATTTAGAAGAGGAAGCAGGCAAAGCACTTCACATTGACAGAATAAGATCATAGACTTATTAATCCATGCTAATAGAAACAAAGTGAACAGATTTGTAATATAGACCTGCTATTGATATACAGGGCTAGGCTGGGCAATATATCAAATATTCATGATTTCCAGCAACATCGTGAAAAATGTAATCATTTAAATGCACTTTTTATTTTCTCATTAAGTTTCATTAAGACATTAGATAAGCTCTAGGACAGATTAGATTAACAGAGAGTCTAGACTAATGATTCATCTCTAATTTAAACTGTAGTAGAAGAATGATCATCAAACTATAGTGAATCAACTATACAACTATGATATAAAAGATATATGATATAAATCTGAACAAAGGAGGTTGTAAAAATACATCTGCATCGTTTGTCCTTTTGATCTTCAATTAAAAAAATACACAAAGTTCTAACCTACCTTTGAAGTAAAACAATTGAAAGTGGTGGGAAAATCTCATTGTGAAATGTCCTTTCCCAAGATAACAACTCTGAGGCTTCTCTTAAAGTTCCAGTCGTGTCTGACAACTAAATAAGATGAAGTTTGTTTTTGGATGAGCGAGGAGTTGTCTTGAAATCCTCCTGAACAATATGTGGTGATGAAGGAGCTGTTTGATAGTTTTTTAGGCTTTCTGACCGCCAACAACGAACTAATATCTGCTATTCTCCAGCTATAATCCTTGGAGAGTCTTGTCCACTCAAACTCTCCTCCTCAGTGCATTAAGACAGTAGACTCATCCTCTTCCAGACAGATTTGTAACATCTTTAGTTTATTGAAACATCTTAATTATTGGCCTAATGATGGAAATGTGGATTTTCAGTGCTTTAGCTCTTTTCTTCACATTTTGTGAAGCCTAACAACCTTGTTCTGCACTATATTATTTGATTTTACTCCTTGTGATGGATGATTAAGAAAATTTGTCCTTTGTGTTCCTCATATCTATAATAGTCATAGCTGGGAAATGTCATGCTCCTTATCTCCCTGCTATGCTAAAAAATATAGATATGAATGGCATATACTTTTTACTATTTCTAGGGGTGCCAATAATTGTGAGAAAGACAGACTTTAGTATTTTTTGAATAGAAGTTTTAGTTTCACAGCTGCCTTTGCACATATTCAGAAAGGGTGCCAATATTAGTGGAGGGCACTGTACGCATACAGTACAAGTATACATTACACAAAAATCAACATCAGTAAATTAATAAATAAAAAATATACTTTTGATTATGCTCAAAATCGACTAGTTTTCTACAGAAAAAAGAACCTAAAATGCCTCATTGTGACTTCAATGAATCAGTCAATCTGTGATTCATTTTAGTGAATCGGTTTATCAGTTTTAAAAAAGTTCTTTGCAGCAGCTTAAATTATGTGAACCATACAAGTGAACCAGTTAAATACAATTAATGTGACCAGAAGGGGGCCAGTTCAGAAGAAGCACGTTTTAAAGATCATAAGAGCACACAGCAGAACTTTCTCTCTTTCACAGAGCACATGTTCCAGCTGTTACTGCGGGATTGTGCTTTGATCCGGGACATACTGTATTAAGGAAGGATGATGTCTTTGGAGAGTCACTCTCTGCTTTTTTCTCTCCTGGTTTGACCTCTGTGGACAAAAGAGTCCAGGAAAAAGGTCCGGATAAAAGAAAAATGAAACGAAACAGACACTCTTCTTAAAAGCTGTACAACTCCAAATGAACTTCTTCTGAACTTCCATTCGACATTATAAAAAAAACACGACAACTGCTGCACGCCAGCCTCCAGAGGGTTGTTTTAAAAATGAAATAAAAGAGTTGTTGCTTTTTCATCTCACAACCTCGGTGTTTACCCTCAGTCCAGCAAGTTGAGTGTGAGGAACAACAGCAGCGAAGGCCCGCAGCAGCTTTTCATTTACTGCCATGCAGCCTTCGTGGCTGTGGTGCTTTTGCGGTGTTGAGTCTCTGGGGTCTGTCATTTCAAAAACATGGCTGCTAATTAGTGGCTTCGCAAATTTTTTAAGTCTTTATACTGTAGGCTAGGGTTGGGCTGCATAGCTCAAAAGATTACACTTTGTCAGACTTTTTGATAATATTTGGTATATATAATTATATTTTTATAATTATATAAAATATATAGTTTTATATAGTTTTTATATAGTTTGTTTATTTATATATTTGCTGTTTTCCAAGTATCTTCATAATGCTTCACGTAAGTAATGCTTACATTTAAACTATTATAAATCTAGTTTGAAATAAGCCATGTTGTTCTGAAGTGTTTAAAAGCAGATAGGGTCATAAGAGTTTTAATGATTTATGCTCACCCATACTGCATTTATTTGATTAAAAATACTATAAAAATATCAATAGTGAGTAAACATGTTTTTACAATTTGAAATAATAGTTTGAATTTATTTTAACATGTAATTTATTTCTGTGATCAAAGCTGAATTTTCCTTCATAAATCATTGTAATATGCTGATTTGCTGCTCAAGAAACATTTATTCTTATTATCAATGTTGAAAACAGTTGCACTGTTTCATATTTTTGGAGAGACCATTTTTATGATTCTTCAGTGAATAGAATGCAAAAACAATATTTATAAATGTCTTTATTGTCACTTTTAACCAATAATGCATCCTTGCAGAATTGTTTTCAACCAGTAAAAATAAAGAAATTACATAGATTTATTGTTTTTTAAATGGTTGGACTTGTGTTATTGACGTAATTCCTGTTAGTATACTTTATGTATTTTAATGTTTATTGGCAGACCCCATATATCAAATATTGCTTTTTTTTAGCAAACATAACACAGATATATCCAAAGTGACTTCATCCATTCAAGCTATACACTTTATATACAAAGTTGAATACATTGACTCAACTCCCTGTCTGTTTTTCTTTCTAGATTGAGTCTGGCTTGCAGTTACAGGAGGGCATCTTATCTGAACACGTTCCTAAGCTCGGGGAAAACTGACTGAAATTTTGATTTTAACGTTGCATCCACATTCAAAAGATGCAGGCGACAGCATTCCAGTCTCTCTCTCTCTCTTGCGCACTTCTCTCTAATGTTTCCTCTATCTGTTTACTCTGGGGGTAAAGCTAAAATAATAGAGAGGCTTTTGTAAATAAACGAGTCGTGTTTTGCGTTTGATATTCATTTCAGCTCTGATGGAAACTCCCTGCTGATGTGGCCCAGAGAGGATTCACATTTTCAAATTTGAAGGGATGAGAATGACTAAGAGAAACGGCGTGAACCTCAGTGTTAACCTTCCAACAAAATCACTGATGACAGGTTGACAGAGCTTGTTTTGATTAGGTTTTTTTGATTCAAAGTGAATGACTAAATTGTCATAAAAACATCAATTCCATCTAAATCTATACAGCACCTTTGTCAAATAAGAGCCAAAAGAGGAGCCCCATTCTTCTCCTCATATGTTTGCTATACATAGGAATTTATTGTTAGAGCTGTTTAAAATGCATTCCTGAGTCATGTTTTGGTGCTCTGGAATATTTTCTTATGGGAAACCTTTGGAAAAAAAAAGGTTGAGGAGCACAATAATGTATTCAAAAAAAGTACAATGAATTTTGTTTTTTAATAATTTCCTCAACTAAACTACGAGAAGCTTTAAAGAACTATACTGTGTCACAATCATGCCGTATCGAGAACACAGGAGTCACGGAGTGTGCAAACGAGAGTCCTTTAATTATCAAATTATCAAATTATGGAGGACATACTCCTGAGAGGGGCCGACAGAGCAGTCCATAGGGAGGAGGGGCGAAGGAGGGAGGAGCCATCTAGGAGGAGGAAGAGTCCAGAATCCGTGGGGCATCGGCCATGACTGCGGAATGAAATCCGCTTTTCATGTTTTTTGTATGACAGTAACCACATTGAAGAACCATCCTGGGCTTCTTTATTACTCTTACAAAGTGGCAGTGTATATATTACAGTGTATTTTAATTGATTTCTTTTCAAAAGACAAACAGCTTTTTTTTGTAACACACAACTTAAAAAAATACATTGTATAAATAATAACATAGATGATGACATTGATTAAAATAAATTTAAGACAGGTTTTGGGCATGGTATACTTTACATTTTATACTATAACAATTTCATATGGAAATGCATAAATTCCTATTTTTTTTTATAAAAAATCCTACTTTTTCTAGCATTACAGCATATAGTGAATCAACAGAAGTTGTTTCAAACCTGTAGGCAGTTTTCTTTTGCTGAACACAAAAAAGATATTTTAAAGAATGTTGGTAACAACAGTTGATGGTAGCCATTGACATCTGTATTAAATTTCCTAATAAATAAATACGTATTCAATTTCCGTATTAAATTAATACTTTCACAGGTTTGGAGCAATAGAGGGTGAACTCACCTTTTAACTTAGTTTTGGCTGTATGTATCTAAACAGTGCTCATCCAGCAGAATGAAGAGTCAGGTGATCTGCTCATGATCTGAGCCACAGTGTTTGCCCTTTACATCGTTTTCTCGACTATGCATCACACTGGACACTGGTATATTGAACTTCAGCCACCAGAGAGTATCCAGACCTTATTCCATTTTCTCTCGTCTTTGTCTTTGTACTTCAAACTTACATAAAACTTTCCAACTGCACTTTTATTCTATATAAACGACCAAAGAGGCCTGAACACATGAAGACAAACTATAGGACTTTTAGGTTTGAAAGAAAAGAGAATAGAAACTGACAGAGAGATACAGCCTACCTGCCTTGTGTTTTACTCTTCAAATCAGTGCAGATGTTCAACGGTCACACTTTGTTCTTTAAATAATTCCTTACCATCTAAAAATGGTTTTCTTCTTTCCTTCCTGTTAAAATCAATTATCCTTTACTACTGCTGAGCTATTTTCAGAGCTGAGCATAATGTGAACTTTTCATGTTTGTCACTCATTAAAAGAGTTTCTGCATGATTGTCTTAAGCACGTCGCTATTATTTCTTCTCAAATTGGTTTGGCCGACTCAAAATCTTCTTCCACCAGGATGAAATAAGTCTTTTGAAGAGAACATAATGGATCGTGTCTTGATGTAGTGCATTTATCTTTCATAGACTGATTCATTTATAATCAGTTTGTCGTTCATAACTCTCTCTCTGTGTGGGGAATGGCCGTTTAATGATAGCAATGATTGTGTGGAGTTTTTAAGTGAAATTTCAGCCTCTAGGCGGTTACCTGCAGACCGACCCTTCCGCAGACATCTGATCGATAAATCTCTATGTATTTCTTGATGTCGATCAATAGAGTTGCCCTCTCAGCAAAATACTGATTCTGCGTCTCCCATCTGCTTTGAGTCACCTAAAGGTTGGGAGAAATCCATACCGCCTCGCTGTCAACAGCACTGCTGTTATTTTTATAATTGTTGAGAGCAGCTGAAAGTGCATACACGGCGAACGCTGCGCTTTTGCGTCAGCCGTGAGCTCCTGTCTGAAAGTGTGAAACTTTATAATTGGATTCATGCCTGGTTTTAACCTTGTGCGTGTGCTGTTTTCTCTTAATGAGTTGTTTTAACTGTTGCACCTTTAGACAGTGGTTTGCACGGAAGCAAAACCAGGGTTAGACGTTAACCATGGTAAAAAAAATGGCTGAAATTGAAATCTCAACAATGTTCCTGATGAGGGAAAATAATGCCTTTGTTAGCTAACATTTGATGTACTTTATTATAACCTAGTTATGTGTTTAATGCATCTGCGGAGACTGCAGTGACCTGTAGCTGTCAGATATGTCATGAGCTGAGCTCTGTTATACGTGTAGCTAATGTGAAATGCTTTTAGATGAAGAAGGTCTAAAATCAGCTCTGAAATTACTGAAATGATTTTTAACGATTTGATAATTAAACGACAGTCCTTTAATTTGATATTATTTGATAATATCATATATATATATATATATATATAATTGATATATAGAATTGCACATTATTAACAGCTACTATTGTATTAGATGGGGCAGATAACAGTATTTCTCAGATTGAGAGTAATTAATTTTTTGTGAAAATTACAAGCAGTTTGTTTGCTAATACATGTTTTTAACCAATTATAGCCTATAATCAGCATAAAATTGTAAGTGAATTTAATAAAAAAATTGACATTAATTTCCAACCTGGACTTATGTACCTGGAAATATGTACCTCTGTGCACTTTTTGCGCAAAACTTACTGTACGTTTTGCCGCAGTTTCAAATAGAAATGTGTAAAAAGTTTAATATGTAAACCCTGGCACATTTTTGTTACGTTGATAAAGGTATGTATTTATGTGTTTTTATTACGTGAAATATCCAGGGACTGACACTAAAAATTAATCATGTTGGAATTATGGCCTACATCAAATTCAACCCTAAACCTACCCGAACTGGTATCAAAAGGCATGTTTTGATGCAACCGTGCCATTTCAGTTTCATTTTAAACAGATTTGAACTCTTTTGTTGAACAGTTTGTGCGAAAATTACGCTTTATTAATTGAAACATTTTGTGTGAAAAGGAGTAAAAGATGTCAGAGTTTTCCTTCTTTTATTGTTCACTTCGTTTGAAAACTGCAGTGATATGTACTTGTTGGTACGTATTTCATATCTCACTAAAAAGTGCACCAAGGTATGTTTATGTCATGAGACCAGGTTGTTAATTTCATATTTCTAATTGACTTAATTGGTTGGTATACCATGGGTATGTAAATAATATTAACTGTTATTTATTTTACCTCCTTTTTTTTGATCAAAAAATCTAAAGCTTTATTTTCCTAGGTCTAAATAAGACACTCAACCCCTGATTTTTAAACTTTTGGACCTCATGTGAAACCATACGTCATGAAGCAGTAGGTGGTATCGTCACATCAGAGTTTCTGGATCTTGTTGTCTTATTGGGATGTTCGTGTGGCTTTATGCCTTTTACATGCTTAACAAGATCCCAACTTCCTCCTCAGAAAACCGGGTGTTAAAAGAGTTGACAGCGAGCCTTAACTCACTGCTTGTTTTAGACAGTGACCCTTATCTCTCCAGCACCCACGTTTCACATGGTGCCAAAGACATTTTAGATACAGTATCTTGATGACATCTTTCATACGTTATTTTACGTCACTGCTGTGCCACTAACTCGTTTTATTTTCTCACATGTTCAAGCCATCTTTACAGACCAGAATATCACATAGACTTGGAAGTGGACTTTTGTGAACTAGTAAGCTAGAAGTTTTCGTTTTCTTTAAAAAAAATTTAGTTTGAAATACTTTAAATTGTCCCACATTGGATGTCCTTCTCCAATTTTTAACACTCATGTAGCACTTCGAACGGTCTGGTTATGTGTGGCTTTGATTGGCAGTTTTGGAGAGTGTAGGACTCTTGACAGAACTCCCACCCGCCTCTTCCATCCAAAATCCATCAGAAAGCAGTTCACTATAAGAGGCCTGAAGGAGAGTGGAAATCTAATTAAAAACTCCAGGGGCATGGGAAGAAGGTTCTGTGGTAACAAAAACGCAAAGTTTAATTCAGTCCAGTTAATTGAATCTACAAGCCTTCTGCCACTTTTTGCTGCTCAGGCGTTCTGCGACGTTGGCTCTAAAGGACTCTTCTTTCTGCACTCGTTCCTTTCCTTTCCAGTGCTTCTCACGGATGAAATCAATTTCGTTCAGGGGCCACTTTTGAGTGCCCTTCTGGAACATACACAGAGCTGTTTAGTAAAGGGTCACCGCTGACATTTTTAGTGCATGTAATGCCAATGTTTGGTTAGGGATGACATGAACGATGAAAATTAAAAGGTGTCATTAATCACCTTCACTTATAGGGGCCGCCGTGTGGCCTGCTGTAAAGGGTGCAGACCTGACGATGCAAAAAAGCTCAGTCAACAGCCAAACTTTGACAAACTGTCATGCTACTGTAATCGCTTTCATTTTACTGCAAATTACCAGTCGTGTTGTGAATGCTATTCTAACACCAAATTGTTTGGCTTTACAAACAGAATTCTATGACATGATCTGCCCACTTTTCTGCTGGTATTATGGGCCGTTTACATCAAATAGGTTTTAATTTCATTTACAAAACAGCTGGTTTTGGGGCCTAAAAATGCAATTTTTGCAAGCTTCTAAAAATGATATGAATTTGTGAAAACGTCATGTGCATTTATTACATGTTAAGTTTATAGGTGCTTGCACAGGTGCTGAGTGTTTCTTTGTAAAGGTCATTGCCAATGTTTTGACAATGTTAAATAAGATTGGATTGCATAGGCCATTAATGTTAACCAATAGCAGAGCTGTAACCAAACTAGACATTTAGGGCCCTCCAATAAAAATGATTCTAGAAATTATTCTCCCTCCCTCCTCAGTATTTGACAAAAAATCAGTTACAGAGCTCATGACACCATGTGAGTATCTAAACATTTAATATAAGAATATATATTTATTTTTGACAAATCTAGTTGAAAATCTAGTTATTTTCTTAATTCATGTAGCCAGTTTAATAACTGAATGTGACCACAAGCATTTATTTGTGTGTTAGCCTTAGGAATGTATGGATATTTTTATAACATATATAACATAGATAGAACATATATAAAAACTGAAAAGATTACAGAAAATTCCTATCCTTATGCTTATTTCTTTTTCTTAATTTCCTTAAAACCTTAAAAAATTAAATAAAATTAATTTATTGAATTCTTTACAATAAAAATTACAAATAGCCAAAGAGCTGTTTAGCGAACATTATTTCTGGTCCATCTAATTCTACTTAACATCCAATTTCATATTCAGATCAGTTCCCTGTGGATAAAATTCAGTTCCACCTTACATTTTTTTTCCAGTCAGATATCATGTTTCTCTTAAAAACGCATCACATTACATGTTTTTTTTTTTTCAAACATCAATTTGCAATGCCTTTTTAGCATCTTGATTTCAATACCCTCTTGCTCTTACACACAGCACATGTAGAACCTGAGCTGTTTTCCTGTCAACTTATACTTCAGCATGAAGTGGATTCCATACAGCGCTCTTGAATGAAAGTCAAACCTTGAATATCATCCATCTGCACCACCTTCTCTATTTGATACACCCCCATGCATGTCCATTTCCATCTGTGCCACAGCTCTTACCGCATGAAGGCTGTGTGCTTTACTCTTTCAGTCATCTGTCCATCTTCTCAGGAAAGGGCCTTGCATTGCATTACCTCTGTGGCTCATCGATTCGCTTTCACTCGTAAAGTGCTATTGACTAAAGTACGGACGCTTCGTAGCGCAACTCCTGCAATTGTGAACAAAAGCCTTTGAACCTTCTCACCTCCACACCACTTTCACCTCTCACTCAATTATAAATAACCACAGATGGTTTGGTATGAGAGTTGTTTTAGAGGCAGGTAGAGTACAGTAATGACATTTGTAGATTTCATACTGAACATCAAGTGCAAGTATTTGTTTGTTGGAGTGGACAAAAATGTCATTAAAACATTGAAGTTTATTTATCTTGTTTTATGCCTACAACAGATGCTTTTGGATTGTTCCATGACTATTTTTGTGGGTTTAAAAGCCTGTAGGTGGCGATAAGTGACTTGTGAATCTTCTATTGTCTAACATTGATTCATTCAGAATTGAAACAACCCTTTATGAGTGATTCTTTGATTTGTTCATTTAACAGATTAGTTTAAACACACTGAATCATCCAAGAACCTAACATATAACTATTTTTGTGAATGAATCATTGACTCATTCATTCAACCGATTCGTTCAAATTTTGAACATTGTTCATTTTGTTTCTTCTGTGCATGTCACCTACATCTTGGATGATTTTTACTAGGGCTGGTAATTTAAAAGGACTGATTAGTGTATGACATGAAAGGATCAGTCGGTCTGATGGTGATGATCAGCTTCAAGTCCAACAAGCCATTTTGCTGATGGTTTTTGAGGACATCACAAAACTGGCTTGGTTAGTTTGAGTACATGCTAGGTTGTTTCAACCCATGGTCAAACACGGTCTAACTCAACTGCTGGGTTGAATTTTAAAATTAAATGTTTGACCCAAAATTGGGTTGAAACAATCCAGCATTTTTAGAGTGTAGTTTTATGAATGTGCCATGAATGTTTGATTGGATTTGCTGGCAATCCTTTTCTGCTCTTGTTAAAAGTTGATAAGCTTGTCCTCCTAAGTATACATGATTAAATGGTTAGTTGCATCTTGCATTGTTTAACACTAGAAAACCAGCAACCCACCAGTTGAGAGCCACTGGTTTAGATCATGGCCCTCCAGCTGAGAACTCAGAGCGCTTGGAGCCACTGCTGAGAGATTTTAATTAAGAGGCCTAATTCAGCCTGGGTGAGATGCCAGGAAAAGGCCATGCCATGTGGGCTGGCACAGCACGGGAGAGCTTGACTCACTGTATGTGCATGTTTGAGAAAGGAATAATGTGTGAACAGAGAGTTTCGGGGTTTTATTGTTGCCTGGCAGCGCCATTGGATGCTGGATGCTGTTAGATTGCTATGTTACACCTCAGAGAGGGGTGCTTTTTTGAATGGCGTAATCAAAAGTCAATTGCCATTAAAAAAAAGGCAGTGGCAAGCAATCATTCACATTCAGCACCGGTTTGACAAGCAGCATTTTATGTTTTGCCTTTTTTATGCATACATTTTGTGATTTTGAGTCCTAATATATATATTTAAGTGTTATTTTAGTTGGTGTTAACATTGATATAGTATTTATATAGTGTTTTGTTAATGGTTTGAATGAAATCAAATTTGATATATAATCACTAATACTAATAAAAGCTATTTTAATATATATCTCTTTTGCAGTGCACTGTAGACATGTTGAAGCTTTGACAGGTGCAGCGTTATCTCCGATGCTCTATCTAAAGCATACAGCACTTCCTCTGGCTTCTTTAGACTAGTAATCTTAAAGCTGTGCATCTCTGACTCTCAGCCACTTGTACACACTGATACCGCAGTGAGCCAGAGATTACGAGCCCTTTAAGACGAAGACACATATCTTTCTGGGTTTGTATGTGAGTGCTTTGGTTATCTGGAAGTATTCCAAAGGGCTTTCACATCAAAAAAACACTCCTGGGTTTCTTCGCTCTCTCCCCATGTCCTTCCAAGGTCTGCTGTTCATGTCTGTGTGATAATGTTAACAAGTCTCTACGGCCTTGTTCCAAACTCTATTGAGCTCCCTACTTGAGCAGCATTTTTAGACATTATACAGAAGCTATGTTGCGTTCTACATTTTGACCCAGTTGTGTTTGGCCCACATGCATCCGTTATAGATTATGCAATCCCAGAATTAATGGAGATAAATGCTAAATTGCTCAATCTGATTAAAACTGAGTACTTAATACCCAATATTTGTGTGCTATGCAATTTTGTGCTTATGAGTGCATTGCATCATTAGCTTAGCAATGACATACGTATCTGTGAGCATTAGAGGGGTCTCTTGTGCACTTCACGTTAGGGACCGATAATGGATTTGCTACACATGCAGAGCGTTTCAAATCAGCCTCTGAGGAGATTCCATTTTGGTCAGAATGTTGCCTTAGAAGTAGCTGTCTATCTAGACAACTCATATGGTTTAGAATAGAGCCTAAGGGTCTGTCCACATATTACATAGAAGTTTTTGTTCACATTGCACTTACTGTAAGTCAGATTTGTTTTCAACTGCCTACAGTGTTTTGGCAAATGCATCCAATATCCAATTGATATCCATTTAATCTGATGTGTGTGTGTGTATGTATATATATATATATAGTTTTTGCTTTAATGTAAGAAGGTAGCTCTTATTGTAGCAAGGAGGGATACAAAACTAAGACTTTATAAATATATAATGTCTGCTTATGTCCATCTCGCTTAAAAAGATTTATTTCAATTGACATATTGATTTGTCTTGTTTTAAACATGAAAGAATGCCTGAAAAAATGTTTGGGTAAGACTAATAAATGCAAGATTCTAGGAAAACAATTAATATTTAATCTTATATTTGCTCCTCAAGTTTTGTTTTTATTTTCTATTAGTTTATTTTTATTTTTTTTTTACAAATGACTAACTCTTTGATGCATTTTGCCTATAAGAGTCAGCTGTACTGCTTGTAGGAATGTATTATAAATACTATTTTAATGTATTTTTATATTGCACTTCATAATAACTGCTTTGTTTGATAGACTCATTCATTCTATTTCAGGTATGACTGCTTTTTGTGTTAAAGACAGAGGACTGTGCAATCATTACATTTTAAGTTCCCACAATTTCAGAGTGTTTGCTCAAATTTATTTCCAAAAGGCCAACTATTACAAAAGGAGTTCGGGAGAAATAGCGAGTTCACGTGCAAACAGTATTTTAATCAAGGCTCAGGGTCAGGACAATTATAGTCGAGTGCCGGCAGACAGAGTTACAGGAGACAAAAAGTTGAAAAACAAAGCAAAAGGTCAAAATACCGTTAAACAGGGTCCTTGGGGAAAGACAAGAGGGAAAGTCCAGATCCAGGCAGAAATCGTCAACAGAAAATCCAACAGACTGAATGAATGAATGAAACACGAATGAATTGTAACAACAAACAATGAACCGTGAACAACACTCAAACATAGGGAGGCTTTATACAGTGAAAACTAGGTCAGGGGTGGAGCCAACAATCAAACACCAAGACAACCAACAAGAGGGGTGGAGACAAACAATGAAGCACCTAGACAACAAACGAGTGGGCGGAGACATGAGTTCATTGAAGAGAGTCCATGAATGAAAACAGACATAAAACACACACACAGTTTGCAGGGAGCTGGATTGCCATGCGCAGGCTGGCACATCCAGCTGATCACGACACCAACACTTTATTGCTGTGTTTATGTAGCCATAGTGCAGTTTCTCTGATATTTATGAGCATGAAGATAACGCATTTTAACACCCAGCCAACTTTTGACTTGTTTTTGTATGAAAGCGTTCTTTTGCCCGTTTCACATATTTTAAAGCAAGAAGCCATTATTTGAATCACATTTTAAGACCTTTTAGTAAGCGAATCAATGAAAAGAATAAATGGGTTCCCTGAAAGGTACACAGAAAAAGCGCCTGGATGTGAGAGAGTGAAAATAGGCATTATTCAGAGTTCCTGACAGGCAGAAACGGGACCCCCTACAGGACGGAGAGCTGTTGAAAGCCATGCCGAGTCCAACAGAGCGGGTAATAGTCGGACATTTCAGTTCTGGTTCCTTAAACACTTTGCTGGCCTTTAAGATAGGTGCAACTTAAAAAAATTTAAATAAAAAAATCAAGAGTGTCATTTGGCGAGACTGAAGAAATGTGTCTTGCAGGGATCCGTTTGATATGCCTTCACAGATTTTGTTTAACCTCACCTAACATTCCTGTCCCGTCTCATCGTGAAAAGCACCTCGCGGAAAGTTTCTCAATGTTCCAGCTGTCTTCGTCTGGGATTTCACCTTCTGACCTCTTTTATTTCCTTGAAATGCCGTTACGGAAAGCGACTTGACATACCCGCCTTTTATTGTTCTCCATCTCATTTCTTACATCGCTTGTGCTTGTCAAGTGCTCATTGAATAAATTCTGCTTGCCACTCTTGTTTTAGGCAGCTGTGAGCAGCACCTGAGCTCTTCTGTGAGGATAACACAACTCAACGTTTGCTGTTTTTTGTGAGCACCGGTTAACAGCTAACGGTTTCCCTCTGTTGTCCAATGAACTTGAGGACTTTCTGACCTCTCAGATGTGTATCGCTCCAATACGACAACACACTCATTCGATTTCTGGGGAAAATAATCCCTCTGAACAGCTCTGACTGTTTTCCCATCAATAGAATGCACTGTTATGGATAAAACCTACATGGAGAGTGCATCCTGTCAATAACAACATAATGGGCTTCCTATACAGCATCCGGCTAAATCTCTTATAGAAATGCCCAGTGTGTAATATCGCCTGGTAAATGCTGTCATTATCATCACAAATGATCTTTATCTCAAATTAATTAAAGATTTATCATACTGTAAGTGAAATATGCCTTTCTTACATTATAGTAATTATAATTATATGTTGTACCACATGTTGTGAGGTAAATAAACCAGCTTAATTGTTGAAAAAAAAAGTTGGCCTACAAATATTATTATATTTTCTTTTGAAAATTTTGTTGTGAAAAAAAGTCACAGTGCTGTATGTATATACTGTACACACACACACACGTTTATTTATTATAAATGAATTATAATGATTAATAATTTTTCCTAATCAATGTCTTTTTTTCAAGCATCTTAACGAAATTGCAAGATATATTTATATTATGAGAATACTGAGAATACAGAAAGCTGACTCACAATGTACTGCTGTGAAATACAAATGTCCTCTTTTAGTTTATTAAAATATAAATTAATAGTTCAAAGGAGCGATCACATATGATATATTTTTACAAAAACAAATAATCCAGGTCAGTTTTCTGATTAAATCAAGCTTGCTGTTAGCATAAAACCTGCATTAGCGGATACAAATAGTGACATAAATAATTTCACATACATTTAATTATAACCATAAAATACATTTCATATCCATAAAGTCACAGCCTTGACAGGTGTATCCTATCTCAGGAGTGTGGAGGGAACTACATCCATGAATTATGAATCAGATTACAGTATATGAGTTGAGATCTGGCTCCCACCTCTCATTTTACAGGTGCGTGCTGATTTTTAACCAGGACAGTTTCCTATATTGCGGGCCATGAAATATTCAGCACCTGAAATGGAGTGCAGCTATTAATGTTGTACGCGAGCGCAATATTTCTCCTGTGTATAAGCAGTGAGATCTGATATAATAAACGCCGCCCAGAAGCCAGCGTTTCGTATGTGTTTGAGCTCAAAATGAGCAGAAAGCCAATCAAGTAACCATTGGAGGAAGATGAGAAGGTGATAAACTCAAAAATATGGCCGCGGTTCCCGAGCCTGCGCACAAGATTGCCACCGTTCCCGAGCCCACACACAAGATGGCTGAGTCAATGCTTAGCCCTGAGCCAAGAAAAGTCCCCCCAGGCGAGTGGGGTCAGGGTTGCCGCACTTCACATTCAAGAGACTGTTCCTGTATCTGCTGCA
>JAUMHI010000063.1:18796757-18813697 GCA_032359435.1 Enteromius unitaeniatus
AGATCTATAATATGTTTTTGTGTGTGTGTGTTTATATATATATATATATATATATATATATATATATGTATTTTTTTCTTCAAAAATTTTTTAAGCATGATTTATACTTACAAAGTCTTAATTAAAAATATCTTTCTTCTACTTCACTAATGAGTTTTTTTCTTTCTTTGCAGCAGACTATTAAGAGTTGGTAGATTGTGCTTAATTGTCATGAAAATAATGTCTACAATGCATACAATCTAATGGTCCTTTAAATAGACTTCATTTTCTTTATGCAAATAATAATTTTGTTATTCCTTTCTTTTAAATTTGTAGGGTGCGATACAGTATTAACCAAACATTTCTGGAGAGTTTTCATGGGATTCACCGGCTTTCACAGCGCCAGTGGATTGTGAAATTAGCAAATGCAAAGTGCCGTGAAAAACTAGAGCCTATACGGACCATGAAACGCAACATTTCGTTTCATTGAGGTCTGCTGTTTCACTTGATTGTTTGCTGCCTTCCATCAGCAATCCTCCCCACAATCCACCACAGCAATTCTCCAGTGTGTGCTTGTGATCTGGGCTGCAGTCCAGTCCAAGTGATGTGTGTTGAAGGAGAGCCGCCATAACCTCACTGCCCACTAAAACAAATAGGCCATAGACATGAGCCATGAGCTCCAGCCCAGATGACACAACACTGCTTAGTTTTTGACTTATGATGTCCCGCAAGAATGATTAGTGACAGATCATGGTTGGTTAACTGGCTTCATTTGCATAGCAGCACATGGCTTCCAGTGTAGATTGCATATAACAAATGTGTCAAGGGTTTGTTAGCATTGTCCAGTTAGTTATGCGTTATTTTTCATTTTTTTAATACAATAAAAAAATTAAAAATAAAAAATAATTATGAAAATAAACAAAACTGCTAGAACTTTAAAATTTGAAATTTAAATGAAAACAAAAAATAAAAACGAACAAACAAAAAAATATGATAAACATGGTAATTTAACACGTACTATTCTAATATTCGGTCTTGTTTTCCAGTAAAAATAGGCACATTTTTACTGCAGAAAAACAATTACTTTTTAGTCAGAATGGCATAAGAAAAAAATTCTAATTATATTAAACATGCATCTAACCAGTTAAATGAGGTGTATGCTTTAAAAGTATTTGCAAAAAATATAGAAAAATGGTTAAGGAATATGAAACTTAAATAAAAATTCTCCTTTTTATATATTTATTTAATTGACTTAAGTTTATTTATTTATTAAAAAAATATTTAAAAACTGCAAAATTTGCTTCTCAGATATGTCTAGTTTTAGGCTGAGCTCATGGCTTATTTTATTTTATTTTATTTTATATAAAATTAATTAATATTCCTCACACATTTATTTTTCATATCCTTTTATTTTTCTATTTTATACATCTTACACATTATTTTACACATCTTTTGACTGGTCTTGATCTGGATCTGGTTTGTTCCTGCATAAATTAAGCCCTGCCAGATGGCAAAATCAGGAGGAAAAGAGGTAAAGACAAAGCATAAGAAAGACAAAAACAGAAGCAACCAAACAATGAAAAAATACAAAGCCCCTCGTGATGAGCCATAAATATTGACTTCTGTATCTCCAGGTAAGCATTGTTTAGGGCTAACTTTACACTTTGAGTCTATTGAATGAGTCCCTGTAGGCCGCTGCTCTGTTGTTTGCTGAGTTTTAACTTCCTCAGTGGGAATGAAGCTACCTTTATCAGTCCTCACCCAGAAAGGACCCTGAAATCCATTACTGAATTTCTCTTTCTTGGAAACCTTGCCTGCATTTATCTATTGTACAGCTTTCCCAGTCACACAGTTTAGTCCTGCAGTGATTTCTTTCAGTCAGATATGACTGTGCAGCCGTGCCGTGTGCTTAAGATCAAAAAGAAAACAAAAGAACTCATACAAAGGACAAAGTTACGTGCGATATACACCTGAACCTAACAATTGAAACTGCCTGCAGCATTTATATCTCATTTCTAAGTTTACAGTGTGACATGGCAAGGTTTATAGGAGATCCTGTAGAGATGAAGGGTCCGGCACTCTGCGTGTCTGTAATAAGACCCCATGACACCTTGGTACCGTGTGCCCTCTTGGCTGTGAGAACATATATATTCCTGCCGGTGGTCTCTGCAACCCAGCGTAATTGTCACATCAGATGAGCGTCCTATTGACCTGCCGTGAAAGGTGGCTTTTTGATGACACATGATGTTTTGACATTGAAGCTGTGGCTCTGGAGGAATGGACATTGTATTTCTTTGCGGTAATCTCTCTCTCTCTCTCTTTTTATGTTCTTATGTGTTTTAAATCAAGGTCAAGGACAAAATCCAACTGTTCAGGTTGCCATTATTTATCTGCATTTGTTTTTTTCTTTTTTGATTAAAGCTCAAAATCATGTGTATCTTTTTAGGTGATTTGGCTGTAGTTAACTTTAGCAGTATGCTGCAACCTCGCCATGATGCTGCTTATTTATTCATGACCATTCAAGTAGCTATTTCTTATATATGTATATGTTTTGCAAGCGACATACAGTAAGTTGCCTTTTTATTATTTTATTATTTTTATTATTTGTCTTATGTTTTCTTTCTTTATCTCCCTTATTAGGGCGTCTAATCTGTGTAGTAGTGCAGAGATGCAATTTGGGACAGCAAGCACTAAACAAGCAGCTGTCATTGAGATGAATGTGAATGCTAACGGCTAGCTCTCTCCAGGAAAAACAGACCTCTTCAGCTGGGAGTATAATAGTTAACCTCTCAAAGAAGGTAAAGTTTAAATCACCACTGCTACAGTCTTTACAGCTCTGCTTCTGCAGTAGATGTACCACTTTAAGCATCGAATTTCAGCTTCATTACATTAGCATGAAGAGTCCAAATGCCTGATAGTTTTGTGCATATAATTAGATTGAATTTGGATTGTACTGTCAATTCAAATACCCTGTACCAGGCTTTCTTAATAGTCAACTTGCTGTTCGGTCAACCCAAGACTAGACGCATACCCTCTCTCTTCTCGCTGTTCAGTTCATATCAGCTCGTTTGAGCTCTAGAGACGCTAATCTACCCGTCGACTCTATTAGCTCAGTACTTGAAAAGAGTTTGGAGCCCTAGAGGAAGGATTGATTGTGACACATTGGTTCACCTGCTCGGAGGCTCTGAGAGGCCATGAACAGGTGTCGACACATGGAGGGAAACGGACTAATTAAGAACAAAGGATTTTTGAGAGTCGAGTCTTCAGGCCCTGAGCGTAACGCCAGATGCTTTACCTGTTTGATGCCTCAAAAACAGGTCGGAGAGCAGGCAGACAAATAGTGATGAGAGGTCAGGAATTTCACACGACGAACGCATTTTTTGTTCTTGTCGTCTTTGCCCACTGATGATTATGGAGCAGTCTGAATTACGGCAGTTCCTTCCACAATACTAGTTTATGACTTCATTGCCCTTTTACTATTTGTAAACTAACATATTTTGACATTTGCATAACATAACCACTTACATATGCAAGGTTTTGAGATAAAGTAAACTTGCTCGGTAGTACACCTGGTAAAGCATTGCTGTGGCTATGTGGAGCATTCAAGTAAATGTTTGATAGGCATGAGCATAAAGTGAGAGTTGCTACAAACATGTGTTTTTTGTCATGGTTGCTTTTGTTAACACTAATGATTAGATTTAAATGGTTTAGTGTAGGCGGTATGCTATTTTTAAAGATAACAGAGCATTGAGCATTTGATGCCACTGTATGAAACAACAACCAATGTGAAATTATTTTGCATATTAAAACATATTATTATATTGTATATCACATTCTGGTATAATTATTGATTTGTTGCATTGTGATTGGATTGCCAAATTAAAAGAAATTATTCCTAATGCAACTTAATGCATTTAAAGTTTTGTATAAAATTAAATACGAAAAAGTTTCTTCAAAGGTTAGTCATAAACAGTTGAATACTCTGCCTTGTGTTCACTTTTCTAGACAGTTTACATAATATGGCATTGCATTTGACTTATTGTTAAACACCTTTTTGTCTTTTGATGTGTTTAATTTTGTTGTAATTAAAAAAAACAAAACAAAGCAAAAAAACCCAATCATCATTGCTATGACATTTCAGTGTAAACATTACAGCTGCTAAATAACACTGTTGTTCAAACAATTACCATAAAAAAGAAAGGAAAAAAATAAATAAATAATAAAATCAAGGACACATCAAATTGATGAAAAGTGACAGTAAAGATATGTAATGTTGCAAAAGATTTCAGTTTGAAATAAAAGCTTTCTATTCATCAAAACATTCTAGTTCAAAAATAATATAAATTAATTAATTAACAAACAAATAAATACGTATGTATACAAATACGTAAATAAGTAGTCTGGGGCAATAATGATAAAATGCAGTCTTAGAGATATTTATTTCTTTATTTTTCAAAAAAATATTTTAAAATAAACTAAATAATGATTAATCATTCTTTGGAAACCATGATTGATTAATAATTTGACCTTAAATACACGTTTAAACATATTGTATAAGCGAATGCCCTCACACTTGTTTTCGTTGTGAATGTTATGCTCATGTTAGTTTGCTTGGAAACCTGTGACTTTATTTCCCATCCTCATTATTAAAATATCTGTCTATTTTTCTCCTCACCAGGTTTTCATTTCCCCACAGGAGGAGAGTCTGAAAGCAGCTGTATTTGTCTCCACCACTGACCAGAATATTCATTCAGCAGACAATGATGCAGTGACAGTATTTGTGCTGTATAAATGAGGTTGAGTCAACAACTGCTTTGTATCACAGGTTAATTTTATGGCACGTTGGTTGCTTCCACGCTCAAATTTTGTCCTTTGTTATCAGCATTTGGTGACAGCTAGCCAACAGGGTGCTCGTACAGCCAAATGCTTTCTCGAAATCAATGCAGCATCCCATGTTTGAGACCTCGGAGACAATTTCCCCCCTTAATGCTGCAGTTAGTATCGTGCTGTAATAAATAGCAACCTGAGGAGGGCAGTATGGATCTGATTAACAACGCTTTGATGGCTCGCTCTGCTAGTGGACACAAGCGAGCTTGTAAAAACCAGATCCCTCTAGCGTATCCTCTTCCTGGATACAATCAGTGGAGAATATTCCGCTTTTATTGTGCTGCCGGCCTGTGCTGCTAAATAATTGATGGGATTCTCATGGGCAAAGCTTTGTTGTGTGTGTGTGTGTGGAGATCTAGAACAGTCACTTTGATGGAGGACGTTCAGTGGCTGTTGTTGAAGTGTGCGGAGTGTGTGTACAATCCTGACTCATCAAACAGTTGAACAAACACATGGATTTAAACATTTGCTCTGCTTTATAAACATGCTAAAATGTAAATTGTCAGAGATACACATGCATTCAGACGTGTTCGTTTCAATCCAGCACCTGCCTCTGCTGAATAAGTATACCATTTTGTATATATATATATGTATATTTGCACAGAACAGATTGTAAACAAGTCATAGCTTGAAGCTACCAAAACTTGAAAGAGAGATGAGAGACTGTGGAGACAATGCATATTTCACGTTTTTAATTAACACTGTTTAGTGACACAGGAAGTATGTTTGTATTCAGACCATTTAATTAGAAGCCAAAAGGGCCACATTTATTCCACAGAAGAAGCAAAGGGTGTCTATTTTATATATATAATGCATACAGATCCTATATGTTTTCCTTTTTTTACCATTTTATTTTCCATTATGCAGTGATGCACTGAAATTTCAGCAACACATCATTAACGCTTCAATTGACAATATCGGTTTCTAGTTTTTTCTAGATCTTCATTTTGATATAACCTGATTCTTTTAGTCTATGCTGTTGATGCATTAAGAAAACATCACTATTATTTATAGTGCATCTCCTATCCAATAATTGCAATATAAAGCCTGAGCTTTCAAATGGTCAAATGTTTATTTTGTTTTCTTCTGCTGCGCAAACAGGGCCTGTTTCATTTCAAATGCGTTCGCATTATTCAGCATCATCGCGTAAGCTTTTCTTAGCCTTCAGCTTTCAGATTAAATGAATTTGTTTGGCATGTTACATCAGTCAGAAAAGCTGCATTGTGTATGAATGTGTCATCCACGAAGGGTGCTAGTAAATTACGTCAAATGCGAGTAAGGACCTTTTCATGACTAAAGCGTTCTTTAGTCCTTTTCTCCACGAGCATCATCAATCAAGATCCAAAATGTGATAATGTTTGACTGATGAGCTCTCAAACCCAGTTACAACTGTATTGCATTAGACACCGAATTAAAAGTGCACTGCTTAATTTTAACGTGACATTTGGGAGCTAATTGTAACAAATATACATTCATAAGGACATGTGGGGGGTCGAGAATAAAAGCAGACAGGCCAGATGCGGCCCACGGGCTGCGTGTTGAGTGTCTGTTGACTTCCACAGTGCGCCCTCAGTGTTTAGCTAATTATCCCATTCATTGATTTCTTCACTCTGATGTTCTTCAGTTGAGAGATTAATATTGTGCTTCATAACTGGACATGCATCAGATGGGTTCACAGCTGCCACGAATTGTCATGTATTTCCACCATTAGCAAAGCAATTAGTATCACTCCTGTAGATGTGCTAATGGTCAGACAAAAGCTAATTTATGTCTGTTTTATGTCTGAACAGCGTGACATAAGCATCTTCCTATGACATATTATGCACTTCATGTGGCCTGGCAAGAAGATTTTCGGTCAGTTTAATCCACCAACTACTGTGGTTGTGTAATAGCTATAGCTTAGCAGTTAGAGTACTTGCTTGACTAAAAACTAACACATTTTAATGTATGCATTCCATAACCATGTCCATATGCATGCTATTTTTTGTTGTTGTAATAAACTTGGCAGCGCACCATGTAAATCATTGCAGTGGCAATTCAGAGCGTTTGAGTAAATGCTTGTTAGACATCAGTGACATTGAAAAATACATTAGATTAAGTGCCATGGTTGCTTCAGAAAATTTATTTTTATCCCATGGTTGCTTTTGTTAACACTATTGGTGAGGTTTAGCATAGATGGTATGTTTTCAAACTTAATAGAGCATTAACGTTTAACGATTTTCCAATGAGCCTTGGTTGGTTATATTTGGTGAACACAAAGAATATATATGCTACACGTATATTCAGGTAGATGTACAGCTGTGTTAAATGTATTAATTTCCACTGTGACGTTCTCCATGTTGATTAGAGACCTTCCTGTGAGTAGTCTTGCTAGGTTGGGGTTCAGCATCCTTTCCTTTCAAGACCCTCTTATTCAATCAATTATTTCTTCTTGGGGTCCTTCATTATGGCATTCTGGGTTTTAATTAACAGTCTCCTGGTAATTACACAATCTGAGAGTAATTAGGGATGGTGGATGATAAAAGTTAGCCAGCGTAATGGGGGATTAGCAAAGACGCAGCGGAACGGCTGCCGTCTCTGAAACCAAACCCTCATTTAGAGCTAATTTAGTAATGGCAGACCGCCTCACGCTGAGAAAAGCAAGAGGCGTTTGACGTTTTTAATCTATGCTCTCCCCATTCTAATAATGCCATTCTTCAAAATGTTACATTTGCAGCTCAAGAAAGACCTTTTTTCCTTTTAATGAGACCTTTAATGAGTCCCGTGCACTAATAAATAGCACAATTATGACATGTCATGAAGATGTCGTCTTTACTGCTGGTTTATTGGGATGGATGTGAACTCTTTTTTTTTTCTGGCGTTGAATTTAACCTTAAAGACAAGGTTATTAATTCTTTGTTTAAGAACTTTTTTTATATTGATTTCCTGAAGGCTATAACGCTGTGGATTTAGCCCAACATGCTGCACCAATGGCATGAGTTTAGTACAAGGCCTAATGCCAAGACTTTAACATGCTCCTAAAAATCTCTAGTAATCGCTCTAAATACCATAGTGATCCTAGTAACAATTCCTTAGCAATGGATTGACAAAACATCAGTGACCTACACAATCGAATCCAATCGGCACTGCCTTTTTCTTCAGAAAGATATAAAAATGAATTTATATTAGCAATTCTGTGTGGTGCCTCCAGTGATGCAGAAATCACACACTTTACCTTTAATAGGTATCCTGGACATGTGCAACCTGTGGAATATCATCTTTGAAGATCAAAATTTTCAGTCAGGTGATAGAACCTGCCTTGAATCTCAAGCATGCGTAAAATATATACCTCTCATGAACTTGATTTCTGCTCTTTAATACCAGCTTGAAGCTCTCAGTCAAATAATAATCCATTGGAAGAAGTTAAAAAGTATTATTAGGTACTGTACACCCTTGAAACATATCAGTTAATCTTTCATATACAGTTTTGATTTAGAAGCAGCAAAGATGATAATCTTTCTATCATTCATATGACCCCTTAAATAAAATCTTATAATGCAATTAAGAAAAGTTTTTCTAAGGATTACACTTTTAATTATGCCAAGCTATTAAATTATTGAATAATTTCAATAATTTTATAATAAAGTTTGTATCGATTCAATGTTATTTGTTAGAGTACAAAAAAGAATTCCTTCCAGAGACACATTAGATGGAATGGCTGGTACTGTAATTCCGTCCTTTGTTTCAGTGCTGTTCCATTTTTTTTTCACTCTATCTCTTTTTATCTGTGTCTCAATTTTCTAGTTTCTTTTTTTTCCAAAATGATCTGTTTCTTCACCGCTGTGCCGTCCTGCAGTGCATTTCTCTCCGCCTGTCTGTCTCTCGTCTCTCACTGTTGTGTGTTCAGTTTCTGAGCCCATCACTCCTGCAGCTCCACCATTATGGAACGCTCAGACACTGATGAAACAACCCCGTGAGTCAGCAACCGTAGGATCAGAAGAATTCACCTGCACCACACACACACACACATAATCTTGGGAGAAAAAGCAATTCCTTCATTCTCATTGTCTGACTCTGTTGTACTTTGCACCCCAACTACGGTTGGGATTCAAAGTTCTTCTACAAAAATGCTTCCATTTATATAAAGAATAATGGAATCGTATATTTGCATGAAGTTCAGTTCTGTTGACGTTTTCTGTACTTTTCTGCTGATGCAGTTGGAATGCTGTCCTATAGTATTTTTTAAATAAACCTAACAAATCAGACTAACCAATCTTGTAATGTGAAATTGTGCTAAAACTCGAATCTGGCATGTGTTAGTGCATGCCATTTGTGATTGTTAAAAAAAATAACTGGTCAGTTTTTTTTTTTCATTGCAGATTTTCTCCACAGTAACCACAGCTGACTTTCTTCACATCTCCTGCACTCATATCAGACTGCAGACTGGTGCGTGTATTGTTCTGTGCAACCAAAGTGGTAAATATATTTTAAAAACTATTTCAAAATGTTCAGCTTTGACGGAAGTAGCTTGCTTTAAAATTAATATCATAAATATCATCACTTGGACTCTTATGTTGCTCCAAAACCGTCTTCCATAAAACGCAAAAGGGGAATTTTATGATGCAATTATAATACATAGAGCTTTTAACCTCCAAAAAGGATGTGAAACAAAGTAAAAGTGGTCAATGCACCAAATTTCAAGCTCTGGGTGAGAAAGAAAATAAAAGTTTTTTGAGTTCTTTTCAGTGAATCGTATGATCTGGTTCATATATGCGAGTGATTGATTCATGAATCAGATGGATATATTTTTGGAGTTCAACTCCCTGAATCAGTGATCTGATTTAGAAGTTAACAGGTCATTGGAGTGGAAAATTATCAGTGAATAGCATCTTAAATTTCAATGGGTTCTTCACACAAATCTTTCCTCTTGCTTGGAATAGACTTGGAATATAACGCATGAGTGAAATAGACAATTGTATAATACTTTTACAGATCCTATTTGAAGCGTTAAAGTTGTACAGATTTAGGATGAAATGAGGAAGTATAAATAATGTCAATTAATTTTTGGATTAAAAAAAAACTTTCGATGTACAGTATACACAGTATAGAGAAGGAGTAGGCGGACGGAATTGGGTGCAGACCATGTATCATGTGACATGGAAGATTATGTACTTTACTGTTTTCAGTCTATTTTTTTGTCCATTTGATTTTAATTCATCTTTTTGAGGAGTTTGATCATGCTCTAGTCATCAAAGCCCAATTGTACTGACAGAATATGTATGTGAATCACACAGAAGAACAGACAGTCTGCCGGCGCTTGATCAGGTGCACAGTGAGGGCAGCAGCTTTCATTTCTCAGTAATCTCATTTCTGCCTCACTCGTATAAATGCAAATATATTCTTATCAAATTTGGCTCGATCTATGGAGTTTGTATCCATGTATGTACAGCACAAACTATAGTGTTGTGTGTTTATTGTGACTCATTCACAAACGACTCTGGATCAATCCACAGAAGTTCATAATCTGAACTGTGTTGTGATGCACCAATAATTCTTCTGGAATTGTGAATCTAAATCAAATCTGAATCAAATCATTCATTGCCTGAAGAGTCCAGAATCCCACCCCAGTTTAATACCCACAATACACTTTTTAAGGCTAGAACACAAAGGTACCTTTAGTGAAGTGATTATATGTTTCATCTTCTTTTTGTCTGAAGCTGCTCTGTTCTCAATCTTTTTCTCCGCTCTTTTTGATTCTGTCAAAAAGAGAATCTGAGATGAATGGAGTCCCCTTGCTGAGGTTTTAAGAGAAACCCGTTCCCCCGCTTTTCCAAAGATGCATATTCTAAATCCACCTACTGCACCAACGTATTTTAGCTGACGTTCTGCTCGCTAAATTAATGTGAGTTGAAAAAAAAAAGATTAATGTCTCGTACCTTTCCTTAATACTCACATTAGCGCTATCATTCCGATGGCTGTTATAATACTGTAGTTGTTATTGTCATCATATTTATGAGACGGAAATCACTCTTCATCATAATAAAATGCTGTGTCAGTGTAATGGTAGACAAAGCTCGGTAAATGGCTTCTTAAGAAGCTTGAGGGGAAAAAAAGAGGTAAACGTAAGACATGAGAAATTATTGATGTGAGCCTGAGATAATTATTAGTATACTCATATCTTTCTTGCTCTCTTTTATAGCTTGTCTTCATTTTTCATTCTGTTCAGGATTATTTTTGTGTAGCTTGCATTTATTTCAGTGAAATGATCAGGAAAGGATTCTTGGAAATGTTTTAATTGGTAAATAGTTTACAAGTTGCTTCTTTGCCCTCAATATTAATCCAAGTTTTCACAATATACCTTCAAGCAACAAAATCCGGATCCTCACAACATCATCCTCCAGGAAGTGACATTGTTTTGGAGGGAAAACCACAGCACAGACATCATATTAGAATGATTTCTAAAAGATCAAGTGACTGGAGTAGTGTTGCTGCAAATTCAGCTTTGCATCACAGGAATAAATACGATTTTAACATATATTCAAACAGAAAATGGTAAATAAGAGTGAAAAAAAACAATACTGTTTTTTTTCAAATAAATGCACCCTATAAGCATAAGAAACTTTCAAAAACTTAAGAAAATCATAAAACTTTTGAGCATTAAATCAATGTACAGTATTCAGATACCAGCCTTTGCAATTTTTTTATTCAGCAAGGCAAACAGCACAGACTTCTGTGCATAAGATGCATTTATAATAAGCTTAATTAACATGGAAAGGGTGTTTGTTTGTTTATTTGTCTGAGAATGACAGTGACTTCATATTACAGGATGCATCACTAAACTAATGCAGACTGCGCCTGGTTAAACTGGATTGCAGGTGGTTGAAGAGGCTGTTTAGTGAATCCCCCCGCAGAGATCAAAGGTACCCTCTCTCTGTCTCTCTTTCTCTTATCAGGTTCTGTGCAGCTGTCAGAACTGCCTTTCACTTATTATTGATGGCTACCCCTCGCACGCGGCTGCTTTCACCCTCTCCCTCTGGGGTGACGTCCCTGCGCCTGTCTTCATCTGTCCTCCATGTTCTTTCTCCTTCCCTCTCTTACACAACCTCTCCGCTCTGTTTGAACTCTCATCTGTCAGCCTGTCCTGCAGCGCGGCCCCTGGGGCACCTTCTTTAGGTGGGCACTCCTAGTGTGCAGAGTCATGATAAAAGTCCACACACAGGGGTCACCTTCAAAGCGTTCCACTCAGTCTTACTCCTCATTTTACAAATTATTGCTTTGATTACTGCCGTCCACAACAGAGCTCAGCAGAGTCTCCGTCCACGGGAAAGCAGAGCTCATTTTTGCAGAGTAAGAACTGGATTTTTATTGCATCATGGACAGCTAGAGTTATGTGTAAAAACAAACACACAGAATATACAGAATATCACATACATGGCCGTTAAAAAAAAAAAAAAAGTTTTTTAAAAGAAGACTTTTGTGCTCACCAAGCCTCCATTTATTTGATAAAAAATAAATAAAAACAGTAATATTGTGAATTACAGTTTACAATAAGTGCTTTCTATGTGAATATATTTTAAAGGGCCGGTTTCACAAACGGGGCTTTGCTTAAGCCTTGCTTAAGGACTAGGTGTTAGTTAAATTAAGATATTTAAGCAACTTTTACAAAAATGCCTTATAGGAAAGTATTACAATTGTGCATCTTAACACAGAACAATGACATTGACATGATTTAAGATTTGTCAGAGCAAGATATCTTCATCTGAGACAGCTCAAACATGCAATTTAGTGTAGGACTAGCTTAAGCCTTGTCTGTGAAACTGTGGGAAAATTTAATATATTCTTGTGATGCAAAGCTTAATTTTCAACATTGTTACTTCAGTCTTAAGTGTCACACAATTCTTCACAAATTATTCTAATATGCTAATTTGCTGCTCAAAAAACATTTATTATCAATTATCATTATTATTATGTAAAAACAGTTGTTCCACCTATTTTATTGTGTGAACCATGATTTTTAGGATGTTTAAAAAAGTAGTTTTTATGAAATAAAAATAGTTTTCCTGTCACTTTTGATCAGTATGTGTTAATGTATGCCTTTGCTGAATATAAATAAACATTTCTTATTTGTTTTTTTCTTCTTTTACAACTTTATTTTCATGTTGACATCAATATGTCACATTTGCATATTGCCCGGCCTGCCCGCCCACTTTTTGGTCTTTCAGCATTGGTCTGAATGAAAACGCAAATTAATTCCTTGCCACTAGGTGCCTCTGTCAGAGCATTAAATGCTCACAAATGAAATGACCACTAGGTTTGTAAAAATGAATCATTAAATGCATTTTGGGAGTGCTTTTTTGTTTGTTTCTCAAATCTACTAAAAGAATAATTAATCGAGCCATTAAGGGACTGAACTGGTTTGATTCCTTATCTCTTAGACAGACATAGGCTACCTGTAGATAGTCGGCCACTCTCACAATTAATGCAGCCGATGTCTGACAGCTGACCACATGAGGGCTGGTTAACTTACTTTCTAAATTCTGAATTGGCAAATTCCACTGCAGACATCCCGTCTGGACAGAAAATTTCCTTTCACAACCCCCAGACTTTAATCTTCTGTTTAAAGCAGTGTAATGCCATGTCTGTCTCCAGAATCCTTCGTCTTTCTTTCATGTTATTATTGCGGTGCGTAACGGCCGGATGAGTGCCAGAGGTTGAAGGATAGAGACAGAGGGCGCAACAGAACCGGAACAGGTCCCTTTCTCACCAGTCGACTGATCCCAATTAATATGTAAAAGGCATTTCCCAGTTTGAATACAGACATTCCACAAATCAAAGGCTTTCTTCTCTTTCGGAATGTTAATGTGGGATGTTCATGTAAGAGAACAAAGGTGACGGAATTGCCGTTATTGAACTTATCCACTCTGTGTCAGGCCAGACGGGGTTTTTTTCAGTGTTTTAAAGGGTAAATGAATAAGACAGTTGTGTAACCATTAGAGGATGGGGGAAAGAAGACCAAATGGATTTATGTTCAGAAGACTGAATACACAAAATTTGTCAGCGTTAATTAGGTGCAGAGACCTGTGCTTTGTGTGGTTTTTTTTCTTTGAGTCCTTGATTCCAATTACCTTTTGATACTTTAATTAGATACATTTGTAGTCTATTTAAATACACAGATCATGCTCAGCTTTCTCGTTTGTAATTCATTTCTCACAACACCACTGCTTCAGCAACCCATTGTTTCAAATGTCTTTGAGTTTCAGATGCAACCAGGGTTCTGCAAACTTCGCAACAAAATGAGATAAGTTTCTGAATTCCATGTTCATTTATGAAATCTAGTATCTTTCAAATGAATTATTGTCATGCCAGAGCAGTGTAAAGACAATCTTGCTGAGCAGGTTAGATAAATCGTCAATATATTTATAATTATTCATCTTAAGGGGATAGTTTACACAGAAATGCCATTTTTCTACTAATTTATTCACCTTCAGGGCATCCAATAATGTTGAAAATATTCCTTGCACAGACCAATTGTTTCACTTCATAAAACCTTAAAATATTGCCAGTAGTGGTTATTCATTTTTCTTCTTGTCTGTATATGCTTTTTTAGACTCTCAAGTGCCAGTAGCTGTTGACTTGCATTTCATGAATCAAAGATCATAGTTTCATCTAAAAATCTTCTTTACTCTTCTATAGAGAATAAAGTCACCCACATCATGGATGGCCTGAGGGCAAACAAATTAACAAGACATTTTTGATTTTAATACAAATACTGCAAGAAACATAAGAAAATGCATTAAAGATAATATATTACATATTAGGGTTTTTCTGTCATGCAATTAAAATCAAAGGGGCCCATTATTGTTTAGAACCCAACATTTTTTTAAAATATCTTCAGTCATGTCAGTTTTCAGGTGATGTTTTTTAATGTTTGGATGACTTGCATAACCACTCAATCACATTTTTATCTACATTTGTGCAATTGTGTAGTGAATGTTTATTGGTAACACTTCAGACATTCTAGTAACTATAACATTCTAGCCTATAAGGTAAGGTTATCACATAGCAGTCCCAAAATAGATTTTGTTAATATGGTTTGTAGTTGGTTTGAGCCACCACAGTCATAAACATATCCAAAATTAATAACAAATAAATAATATATTTTATTGTCAGAAAAAAATAAAATAACAAAAATAACTATTTCATTCTGCAACTATTTTCATTTGTATACTGTAATTGATGGTTAAATGTTGGACCCTTCTTATGTTTTTGACTTTATTTCCCCCCTACTTTTTCTCTTGTAATTCTTAAAACTTGTTTTCAGTTTACATAGTGTATATTCCTGATATTTGTGTATTATGTACAGTCATCCTTTATATGTCAATTCTGTATTTTGTTAATAATAAAAAAAAGTTAAAGTGCGTATAATGTAGAGTTTTAGTATATTATCTGAAATTTTACTGCCTATAACTTTAAGAAATGCATGCCAGTTTATTCTTTCAACTCTATACTCTAATGGCTGGTAGTTGACCTGTAGTTGCAAATTAATGGAAGTGAGTTGACAAAGAGTAGACTGTTAGGGTAGGTTTAGGTTTAGTCGAGTAAATTGATATATACCTATGTCGTATGTTGTGGAGCCATTAAAATAAAGTGTTAAAAGATAGATTAGCAGACAGTCTTCTTATACTTTAATGAATGCTAGTTGACATGTAGTGGCAAAATTACTTACTCTCAGTACTCTTAGTCTCAGTACTTCACATGCTGTCCCAGTCTTAATCTTTTATGCAATATTATCTTGACAGCCTAATTATAAATGAATCATAGAACATAAGATGATGCTTTGCTAAGGTAGCAAGGAGCTCTCAAAATCTACCTCTATAGGAAGCCCATTGGGAGGGATGTCAGTTTGGGAAGAAATGAAATTAGTAGAGACACTAGTTAAACTAGTGTAAACAGAGCATCCCTCGGCTCAGCGGGGGCCCGGCACCATTTTATTGCTCATAAATAGCTACACTCTGCAAATGGTCTATTAAAAAGCAGGCCGGCCTGAGGGCCGTGTCAAATTAAAACATGGCTGCTGTATCCGTCAGCTTCAGGTATGTGTTCCCATTACCCAATCAGCAGAGGCTTTCATAGCTTTATAGTGGAGAAAAGATAAACATAAAAATCAAGTTGACCATTAAACTCTTGGCCCTGGCCTCTGCATACCATAAGAACTTTGTTGGTACTGACGAACTTTCTCGTTCCTGTCAGCACATCTGCGATGATGAAAAACAACATTAATCCACTTCGCTTAATGCCCTCCCAGTTTGCCCAGCAGGCTTTGAGATTTACAGCGCTGTGTCTTTCCTGCATGTATGTTTAAAAGAGAAACAGTCCAAAGCAATCCGATAAGTTACAACGTCATACATCACTTCCCCTGCGACCCGTTCGCTTTTGTTTCTTTAGCCAAAAGGCATCAGTCCATGAAACTATTCCCTGATGTATAATGTGTACAATAAAGTGGGCAGAATTTCTTCATGCCTGATTGATAGCATGAAACAGCCAATCAATTGCTCAGTTCTGCTTGCCCCTCCCTCATGTGACAGCTTGTGTCCTCATTTGACGGGTGCCATAAACTGTTTGGCATGTTGTGGGACCAGCATCCGGTAATAGCTTCAGAGTTTTGCTGTCAGTCTAAGAGCCCGCCAGAATTTAATTCACAGTTTAAACAGAGTTTGTGTACATATTATTCATATTAGAGCTTTTTGAGCTCATAATTAATGCCTCTCTGGTTTTATAGACTTAATAGTGGCTGAACACACAGTATATGCACAATTATGTAAGTTTTTGTGCATTCGTGATCTGGTTCATAACACGGCACTCTGATTATTTGGAAGCTTATTGTTTCATTTCCCTTAACGCTAGTTGGAGTGGAGTGTAATAAGATGTTTGACTATCAGTATAATAGTGAATCCATTTATTATGGCCAATAACTGCTCATTTAGACAGGAAGAGGTTGCTTGACTCACTTGTGAAGCGATATATATATATATATATATATTGTCACAAATGGCAAAGCAGGCACAGGACAACGAGGTAGGGGTAACAAGTTTCAC
>JAUMHI010000063.1:18813797-18834522 GCA_032359435.1 Enteromius unitaeniatus
CCGGCTGCTCCCTCGTTGGTAACCAGGGCAACGCTGATCAGAACTCGGGACGCTCGTCACAATATATATATATATATATAATGTTCTTGCAGTGTTCAACTAATGGGTATCTAGTTTGCTACTAAGTGTTTCACACAAACCTCATTTAACTTTGCAAACTTTTGAAAACATTTAATTGTTGCAAGATTTGCATCATATTAATGCTTGCCATTTTTCATGGAATATGCATCAGATGGTTTGTGAACAGACTGACTGGTCTGGAGTTTGTCGTTTAAGACTTGTTAAAGGGATGATATCATAGAAATAACCTTATTTATAACCTAGGCTAGGTTGGAAAAATGTGCCTCTTCATTCATTTCTGCAAAACTGAAAAAAAGAAACATACCTATGCATACGAATCGCTGCAGTTTTACAGTTGAAATTAACATTAGAGGCAGTAAAACTCCCACAACTTTTAATCCTTTTCACACAAAAGTAAGATTTACAGGTACATTTTTAATTAATAAAGGCTAATTTTCACACAATTAGTTGCAGAATGTTGTGTAATGACTTCAAAACATTTTTAACATTCTGCATGATTTAAAAACGGATACTACTGAACGTTGTCATCGCAAATACTGCTACATATTTATGAGTTTTCTAGTTCAGTAAGTTTACTCGGTAGCTCATGTGATACAGCGTTGCACTTAGGCAGTAAAAAAAAGACTGGTTGGAATCCTTTACGGTCTGACATAACAGCTCAAATCAGCGCAAAGAAGAAAAAAAACATGACTGCATCAGTGAATACACTTGATTTGCATTTGTTAACACTATTGGTTAGGTTTAGGTTTGGCGTAGAGCACATTTACAACATGATAGAGCATTAATCTTTAGCGACACTCACTGGATATTTGAATTCTGAACAGCCACAAAATGTACCTCAAGCAACATAATAAAAGCACTGCAATACGTACCTGTAACAACTTACAGTAATACAAACGTGTCATGGTTACGTATTGAAAAGAGTGTTTTAGCACCACTCTCTGGACATTTAAAAAAACTGTGGCGAAATGTGCAGTAAGGTACATAATTATGGGGTTACAGAAATGTATCTAGAGGCACGTATTTCCAACTAACCTGGGTTGCTCATTTTAGTGCGCAAAAAAACTCTTTTGTTTTATATTGACCTCTCTTTTTAAGGCACTCGAGCAAAATACTGCATGCTTTACTGTGTCCCTAAACTTTTCTAATTTGCTTCTACCTAAATTGGACAGTCAGTGTTTGCACAGCAAGTTAAACTGCTTAGGGAGGTAAGTTTTCTTTTCGGGAGTGCCATAATAGCATTAGAACAACACAAAGATGTCATTGTTGAGTGTCTGGAAGGATCACGATTATGTTTCTTCAGCAGAATATCCAGGATGTGGAGGCGCAAGATATGGAGATATGGCCACTCGCCAAAGGAGGACTTTGAAATAATGGATCAATTTCCGCTCTCTAATGACTGTGGTGGTAAAGATTTTTTGAGCTGATGTAGGGCCTTGAGTAACCCTATTAAATTCAAAAAATAAAACTGAATAAACATATCCTTTCTTATTGGCAAGACTTTGTTTGTTTCATCCAATAATGACTTTGCCTTTCTGAGCTTGTCAAACCTCTTTCTGTTTGCAGTGTCTACTCTTTAAACTAGACTCTCTCTAGCACTCTCTTTTTGTGCTGTCACACAGTGGGTAATGATGGTAATGTGTTTTCATACATATGACTGCATGCATGCATATATATATATATATGTGTGTGTGTGTGTGTGTATTTAATTAGTTTTATTTTATGAATGTATATACGTATATGCATTAATATATATGCATAATGTGGAACAAATTTATCCAGATTGTTGAATGTCTTTGGTCATGTCTTACTGTGTTTTTCTGCTCTCCATGAAGTTTTGGAGCAGCAACTGTGAACGCTCGGTCACCTCTTGATTTTAATTTAGACCGGGGAACATTTAGTAGTCTCTGGCTGGAAGACCTGAGAGATAAATACAGAGGTGCTAACCCATTCAGTATTTTAAAAACCAGCAACAGAACTTTAAAATCAATTCTATATTGAATTGGGAGCCAATGTAAGGACATTAAAACTGGGGGGATGTGCCCTCTTTTGCGCACGCCAGTAAGGAGCCTAGCAGCAGCATTCTATTGCATTTGCAGTCGATTAAGAGCTACTTGGTTAATACCTATATACAGGGAATTGCAGTAGTCAAGCCTCGTAGATATAAAAGCATGAATGACCCTTTCAAAGTCCTTAAAAGACAAAAAAGGTTTCACTTTAGCTAAGACTCTGAGATGGTAGAAACTGGGGTTGACTACTGAACTTATCTGTTTGTCAAATTTTAGAGCACTATCGAAATAGACCCCCTGATTCTTCACTACTGGTTTCACACAGGAAGACAAATGACCAAGATTTAAGCCTGAGGTACAAGCAGCATCAGATGATTCAAAGACAATAATCTCAGTTTTGCCTTCATTTAGGTGAAGAAAGTTTATGGACATCCAGGCGTTAACATCAGCTATGCATGCCAGCAGCGTATCCAACCCTTTGTCATTTGATTCCAGGGGCAGATAGATTTGAGTATCTTCTGCATAGCAATGAAAGGAGACACCATGTTTCCTAAATATTGACCCCAGAGGGAGCATGTACAGAGAGAATAAGATAGGAGCAAGAATAGAGCCTTGAGGGACGCCACACTCAAGGCGAACTGCATCAGAGGTAAAATCACCTATCTTGACAGAGAACCTTCTATTATGAAAAAATGATTGAAACCATTTTAATGCATTCCCCTGGATGCCCACCCATTGCTCCAACTGAGAAAGTAAAATAGAGTGGTCGATTGTGTCGAATGCTGCCTTCAGATCCAACAGTACTAAGACAACAGGTTTGGCAGCATCGAGAGACAGTAAAATGTCATTTAAAACTTTAAGCAGTGCTGTTTCTGTTGAATGTTTTTTCCTAAATCCTGATTGAAAGACCTCACAGATATTGTTGTTATGCAGAAAACCCTGTAGTTGGAGAAGCACAATTTTCTCTAAATTTTTTGACATAAAAGAGAGGTTTGAGACTGGCCTAAAATTGGACAGCACTGATGGATCTAAATTAGGCTTTTTTAAAAGTGGATGTACAATGGCATGCTCCATGTCATCTGGAACCATTGCCATTTCAATACAACTGTTCATAATCTTAAGAACAGTGGGCCCAATCACCTCGAAAATTTGTATAAAAAAGCGTGGAGGAAGAATGTCATAAGGAGATCCAGAGGGTTTTAAGTGGCTTACAACATCTTGTAAAGCAGGCAAAGTTACTGGCTCAAACTCACTTAAAACGTCAGAGATGAGTGGAGGGACCGAGGGATCGTGACAAGGAGAGGGAGTGTCATCATTGAGCCATGGCTCACCCTTTAGTTTTTGTTGTTTGACTCTTTTCGGAGCCACATAATCTAAAATATTTGCGGAAATAATATTAAAATGATTAAGACAGTCAACACCGCTCCAGTCATCATCAACTATCAATAGTTCACATTTGTGGAGACTCTGAACATAATAGGCTTGTGGTCTGAAATAGGATGGTCATCTATTACAAAATCATGCAACGACACACCATGACAAAGCAATAAGTTCAGAGTATGACCATGCATATGAGTTGGCACATTCACCAGCTGAGTCAGATCAAAAGAGTCAATAAGGCATAAAAATTTAGCTAAGGAATGAGTTGGGCAGCATACATGTATGTTAAAATCCCCAAGTATTAAAAGTCTATCAAAATTGGGGATCATTCCTCCTAAAAAGTCTGAGAACTCATTTATAAAGTCCTTGTGTGGTTTAGGAGTACGATACATAACGGATATCACCAATGGATTACCCAGATCCAACACAAATAACTGCAGTTCAAAACTGGAATAGACATCTGTTGTTAACATCCGACAGCAGAAGTTCTGTTTATAAATAGAAGCAAGTCCGCCACCTCGACCCCCAGATCGAGGAGAATTAAAAATTTTGCAGTCAGAAGGTACCAGTTCAGTGAACGGACTCCGTGATAAACAGAAAGTCTAGTGTATGTGAATTAAAATAGTCATTGATGATAGCTGTCTTATTTGACACTGACCTGGCATTAATTAACGACATCCTGATCTCTCGTGACTCGCTAGTCCACTTTGAAGGCCGGGAAAGCGAACGGAGGTGACTGGAGCACACGCCACCTCGACGTACACGGGGAGAATAATTCCTTGGAGATTGATCCAGCGAATTCCCAACAGTTGGTATATTCCACGCATGTAGCGGCTCTAGTACGCACCCCACAACAAAGCGGCCGATCCCCCTCAGGTAGGCACGCAGGCTCGCGTGAGGTGGACAATTTGCCTCGGTCAAGAGGAGCTTGATCTTGACCACGAAACCTCCACTCCTTCCCCGTCTTTTGCGGCGCTTCTGTCCCGGCAAAGGACCAGGCAGCCGGCGCAGATAGTCAGGTATATTCGACAGAGGAGGAGTAGCAAACTGTGAACCACATTTAGAGACACGGAGTGGCTCTTCAGTGATGACTTTAATGTCGAATAGTGTTTGGCGATCATAAGTTAAAAGTGAAGAGGCATTTTGTAAAATGGCAAATATAAAACACACTAAAACAAACAAACGTATCAGCGAAACAGACAGCGGACGGCAGGCCTCACACACTGGCGTTCACAAGTTTAGTTAATTTTGACTGACATGACATAAGCAAATGATAATGTTATAAAACAGCAGAGAGTTGTATGAAAGCAATTGATGCATGTCCAAAAGCATTTGCAATTTGTTGGAAAGAATGAGAAACTGCTACTATGATTGTAACGCCGTAGACATTTGAACATTTGTGAACATTTACTCCGTCCTTGCGTTCTTTGTTTGTTTTCACTGTGCCATGTGCTCCGTGCCTTATGTTTACCTTTTGTATCCTCATGTTGTCCCTCATTTATGACTCCGCCCCGCTCTTTAGTGTTCACTCCGTGCCAGCCGTGTGTGTCTAGGTGTTCCCCATTATCATTTGATTGTGTCTTGTATTTGTCTTGTCTTGTATAACAGTTGCTGCAGCCGAAATCGCTTACTTCCCTACTATACAGTACGCGAAAAACAGTATGTGAGGTGAGTAGTATGTCAGAATTCTATAGTAGGCATACCATGGACACTTTCCTATCCCATAAGGCTCCGGGAGAGGAGGTGTCAAATTCGAAAAATGGCGGAAAGTTGAGATGCGGCTCATTTTAAGTGTAAGTACCTCAGGAAAAAAAACATTGTATATTGTGATTAAATTACAGTCGCTTAACACATTATAAATAAATGCATGACTTATTGAAAGTTTACATTTTTGTGCTGTTGTGACAATGCATGACACGTGACATCATCAATATGGTGGGTGTAGTACGTCCGAATTCCATTCATACTACCCACATTTATACTATATAGAACATACTTTTTAACGGTCGGATAGTACGTTCAATTTTAAATGTAGTACCTACTTAAGCAGTGTGCAATTTCGGATGCAGCAAATGTCTTGTTCAATGCCCAGTTATCTGTAGATGAAGTTCCATGTTCGCGTGTTGTTCATCTTGTTGCGCTTTTGTTTCAGTTTCTTCCTTTGTTTATTAAATGTTTCTTATTCAGAGAGGTCCTTGCCTCCCGTGTTTCCGTGTCACTGAAAGAAGCTTGCGACTCACTTCACCACAGCAGCTATAAACATTATGATGTGACAATGATGTGCACAAATGACTAATTGTTTTGAGAAATGCATTAACTGTTGTGCAAATGTAAGTGCACCAAAGCGACTGAGAAAAACTGTAAATGGTTGATTCATTTTAGAGATCATTTGTAGTTAGATTGCGATTGCAATTAGAGGTCATTTGCCAATTTACCAGACATTAAAAACAATTTCAATGTATTTTGAAATATACATTCATGTATACTAGTTATGATAATTGAGTAGATCGTTTTAAATGTGATGGCTTGCACAATAAAAAATGACTGAGAAGTTCTGAAATGTTAATTGAATGTAAGTGAGAATCGAGTCATCAGTTTTGATCAACAAGCCATATGCAATTATTTGTTGTCCAAACTGCAGACAGTTGTATTTACTCTTTGCACACATGTGCCAAAGTATTATTTGCTCAATCTGATCCAATCTGCCTAGATACAATGGATGAATAGATAAATAGGATGCATGAATAGGTATGATGAATGATTGGATGGATGAAAATTTATGATGGACGCATGGATGAATAGATACTATGGATGGACTTGATGTATGAATGACCAGATATAAGTGATGGATGGATAAATACAGTAAATTAATGGATGGAAGATGGATGGATGATAGATGGATGAATAGATATAATGAGTGGATGCATAGATACAATAAATGGATGAAAAGATGAAACAAATATGATCTGTGGATGACTAGATATGATGGATAAATAAAATTGATAGGTAGATAAAGTAAATGAATGGATGGATGAATAGATATGATGAATGAATGGATGGATGAAAATATACAATGGATGAATAGGTTTAACAAATGTATGGATGGATGAATAGATACAGTAAATGAATGGATGGATGAAAAGAGACAAGAAATGGATGGATACAATGGAAGATAAATGGATGAATTATATTATATATTATGGAAGGATAAACAGATAAATAGATTTGGTCAATGAATGAATAGATATGATGTATGCATTGACAGATGGACAAATAGAGTTAATGATTTTGTGAATAGGTACGATAGATGGATGGTTACAATGGATGGATAATAGAGGTATGATGGATGGATGAATAAATGAATGAATGAATGAATAGATGAATAAACAGACCAGAAGTCACATACAGTACCTTACTAATGTACTGTGGTACAGTAGAGAGGAACAAGGGAAATTTTCAAAGAAAGAGCGAGAGGAAGTGAATGTGCGCGATGAGTCATTATCGTCATTATTGCTGGGCTCGGGGTCAGGTTTCAGCTGATAGGCACTTCAGCCTCTTGATGTTTCCGTTGATGTGCGTTCTCATCTGAAGGCTGGAATCAATACCAGCTCTTGCCCTCCCAATTGTGCAAATGACCGTTAGATAAAGGCAACTGTGGGACCCCCCACCTCTACCCCGCCAAAAGCCATAAGAGCAGAAGAATCCATCATGGATTCGCTTGTGGTGCTTATTATCATCCAGAGCTGTACAATGTTAACAATCAGAATCCTATAACCACACACACGTAAACACACATTCATGCCCACTTACACAACACTGGCTTTTGTTGTGTGTACAAAGAAATAACAGGATGTTGCAGTTGGCTTTGAGATTACTGTAATGTGCTTGGGTGGTTTTATTACTGTGCTTTGTAATGTATAGGCAGTGTCGGGCTGATAATGTCAAGCTCAGTTGCTTGCTGTCTTAGAATTGTCTTCAGGATATTTGCAGTGTTTTGTTTCAAAAAGTGTCCAAATTGTCTCATTATTTGAAAGAATATTAAAACAGGAAATGTCTTTATTCTCAAATCTCAACTTCTCAAGTCTTACGTCTAAACGTCTTATTTATTTTCAACGTCTCAAATCTCATGTGCACTTTTGCATATTCAAACAAAGATTTGAAAGCTTCTTACAGGAAAAAAAAAAGAAAATAATGGTTATAATAATTTTATTTTATGTATTTTTTTTATTTTATGACAATTTTTGGGGGGTATTTTATTACAGTTTTTTATATTTATATCCAACACAGTCTCATTTCAACTCATCAGATTTTGACACTTGGTCAATACCCTTTTGCGTTGCTTTTTGAAGCTCAAGGTACCCCTTTTTAGTCACTTTTCACCGTGAAGGGTCCTCCATTGTTTTAAATAGGAAACCCTTAGTGGCAATAGGCAGACGCAATTTTTATTTTTTTTTCTATTTTATCGTCATCATTAAAATATGTATTGGGTAAAAACAATGGCATTATTGCTTATATATAGGGGTGTGTTTTTTTTATGTAAACAGTCAAAACAGTTTTATTTAAATTATATTATTTACACATTTATGAGCACGTAACCCAACCCCTGCCTCTAAACCTACCATCTGTCAATAAAACACAAGTTATGCAGGCAGATACAACCACAGTCATACTTTATTTGAAAAATATGAATATTCCAAGTCTTTTGAGGCAAAATGATTGATTTGTGAGAGGAATAGATGCTGTCTCCGTCTTCCATGAAATGCCATTGGCTCTTGTGTATCTCGTGACCGATTGTGGCATTCTAGCGGACGGGAGTATGTTTTCTGAATGAGATGTGAGCACATGAACGGAGCGGGATCATTTTTAGTGATTTAAAACCTTGTGTTTTACTGTCTTCTTTGCGTAAAGACTTTGTCGTATGGTTTTTAGAAGACTTGGAATGTGACACGACTTGTTTGTAATGTATTTATACGGCTTGTTTATGATTAGTTTGTGCAATAAATACCTGTGACTGCATCTGCCTGTGTGTGTGCATATTGTTCAGAGGTGGGTAGGTTTAGGGTAGGGGTGGGGTTTGGTGCTTCAAAAGTAAAAAAAAATTATATAATAAATTTATTTATGCATGCAAACCATTACATTAAGCCAAACAACTGAAAACAATGGAGAACCCTTCACATCTAAAAGTGACTAAAAAGGGGTACCTTGAGCTTCAGAAATCCACGAAAAAAGGGTCTTGACCAAGCGTCAAAATGTGACGAGTTGGAGTGTGTAGTTGCTATATCTGTATCTATTATACATTTTTATTATTTCAACATTTCCATGGTTTCAAGCACAGGCCACATTAGGCCTTTGCCGGATAAACCTGTGTATTTTTGTTTTTTCCCAAATAGACCCTGTGTTATTTTGCCAGATTTTCAGTGAGAATGTGATGATCTAATGTATCTGTTTGGTTTCCTTTTATTCATTCAGTACAAGAATTTAATTTAAAACTCATTACGACTGGTAAATGAGAACGCTGTGACCGTTTCAGCAGTAATAAAAGAAATGAGAAACTGAAGAGAGAGAAAATGCTCATGTGGATTGTTATTGGATGTGTAAACACACATAAATAAAACCTCACTTGCTGAACATCTCGCAGTCAAACACTATAAAGCCATTTTAGAAGATTTAACAGCCGTTTCGTACAGTAAGAAAATATATTTTGATTTGTTGATAATGGTTTAAGCAACGTATCGAGGTTCTTCATGTAGGGATCCAAAGAGGTCAGACACAATCTCTGTCATTCTTTTGAAAAGTTATTTTATTTTTTCCAGTTAATGAGGTCATTTTGTCTTAAAGTTCCTGAGGGCGAGTTAAACTCCGGCTGATGGAAGGCACTCGTTTGGTTAAGGCATCGGTAAAGACATTGATTTTGACCTCTATCGCCGTACAGCTCTAGGTGTAATTAAGGCTCATTATGGTACACCGTTGAACACGCTAAATGCTGCCGCTGCTGATGAGACAGATGGCAAATATCAGGCTCTCAGTAACTTCGGCCTGAGCTGTGCCCACACACTGACTATTCATCCGTTTAGCTGAAAATCTGGAACTGTGAGCCACGGACAGACCATCAGCTTACGTCTAAGTCATTTGGCCAATGATTGTATTTTAAAATTTCTTGCATTTGGTCATTATGTGCATTATGTCCTCAGAAAGTACTTTCTCTTGTGCAAGATAAGACCTATATTGCTCTGTACTGTTTAAAAAAAAAAAAAAAAAAAAAAAGTAAAATTTTCTCAGTTTTAAATTAAATTTACAATTAAATACCATAATTTCATTAACTGATATAACTGTATTATACCAAACTATTAAAGTACTGAAATCTGTTTTGTGCCAATGAAACACACTGATAAGCACCAAATGCAGATGGTGACAAGAAAGCCAAGAACCAAAGCCCATCACAAACAGCTTTTCATTATGAGCATATATATATATATATATATATATATAAGGTGCTCAGTTTCAGTCACACAAACACTAAATACCATCATGGTGAGACACATTTGTTACCATCAAGCTGGAGTTGCCAGCCCAGCTCGTTGGTTGGCACTCCAGCGTCAGACTTGTGTTTTATGTCTGTTGTCATTCATGGACTCATGTCAATGAACTCTTGTCTCCGCCCCCTTGTCTATTACCATAGTGTTTCATTCCTGTCTCCGCCCATCTTGTTTGTTGCTTTAGTGTTTCATTCCTGTCTCCACCCCCTTGTCTATTACCATAGTGTTTCATTCCTGTCTCCACCCATCTTGTTTGTTGCTTTAGTGTTTCATTCCTGTCTCCACCCCCTTGTCTATTACCATAGTGTTTCATTCCTGTCTCCACCCATCTTGTTTGTTGCTTTAGTGTTTCATTCCTGTCTCAGCCCATCTTGTTTTTTGCTTTAGTGTTACATTCCTGTCTCTGCCCCATAGTCTAATTATCAGGTGCATTTAAACCCCAGTTTGTCTCTGTATTATCGCTGATCACTGTGTACGGATTTCCTACCCTTGTTAGCGTTCCTTGTTTTCCTAATCTTTAGGAAATACGTACCAATAAGTACATATCACTGCAGCTTCCAAAAGACATGAACACTAGAGGCATTAAAACTCTGACACCTTTTATTCCTTTTCACACAAAGTAGTCCCTTTAACTTCCATTGCAAGTGTCTCGCTGTAACCCAGATTTTTGCTTTTTTTTTAGGAGGCACAAAATCATTCACGTAGTAAACAGCAAAATATTCATTTTACACACTTCTAATTATATTCAACAAATAGTTTAGCATCACCTGCGTAAAACCAAAAGCACTCAAAGCCTCTTTGACCCACATCTCATAGTAAATTCTTTCAGTTTTGAATTAAGAAAGCCTCACCTGTGAATCTATGCCTGTGTGTGTAAGCACACATGACACGTGCTTCTAAGCACAGGAAACGGGGGGCTTTTCATGTCAGTCAAACTTAGACTTCAGCTCCCACTGAATGTGTCTCATATCTGCTGATGCAAATGAAGCCGCTAGTGCTCTAGGTCTTATTCCCCCTTTTGTCTCAGGGTGGATGTGCGTATCAGAAATAACAATCTTCCAATTCATTAATAAAGTGCCTCGGAGAGAGTGGAAATGACAGAGGAAGCCGAAAGGAGAATGGAGAGCATTTGAAAACAATGAGCGAGACAGGACCGTGAGTGGTGAGGGCCGTGATCCCCCCGATGGGAGGCGAGGAGAAGAAAATAAATTCCCTCTAATTTCCTAATGGAGAACAAGCTTGTTAACTAGTGTTCTGCTGATTTTCTTTCGCTGCTTTTCTCCTCACTCGGTGTGTGCTCTTTGTATTCTCTGAGGCTGCATGGTTTTATCCAGAATTCTTAAAGTCACTCAACTTGGGATCCATGCTGCAAAGAAGCAACACACAAAGAGGTCTTGTGGCATTAGAGGCAAATTAGAGAGTCTGGTATGCTAGCGCTACAGAAAGAAGAACAGAGTACACTGAGTTTCAGGCCACCTGTGAGCTTGAGTTTAACAGGCACTTTGTAAAAGTTTTTCAGGGTCAGATTAAAACCTTGTTTCACTAATTATTTCTTGCAGCTTCTGTTGCTTACTGAATATTATTTTGTATGCAGATGGACACCATGCATTTTTTTAGCTTTCATTTGAGAAATTAGCGCTTAAGCATTAGTTGTTAGATTAGAATAGATTATTTCAGTTAATCATTATTTATTTGTTTTTTGTTGGCAATTAAAAATTGCTGTTGCGTTTTAAAATGTGTGGCTTTTTTAACACACTGAAAAAAAATACCTATTTTTTTTTTAAGTGAGTAATTAAGGAAGTAATTAATAAGGTAAGTATTAATTTTGTCTAAAAGTTGCATCTTTAAAAAACCAAAAACAGTAAAGCTGCACAGAAATTTATTTAATTAACTTTTTCTTTTCTTTTTTAAGTAAGTGGTTGCAAACCATTAATTTTAGCTACATTTAAATAAATAAGTAATAGTCAACTGTGTTATTTAAATGTTTTTTTTCAATGCAGTTTTGCTGTGCTTGTTTTATAGAGACATGTTGGACAAAATGAATATAACAACAACAACAACAACAACAATAAAAATAAATATTAATAAAAAGCTGTGGATCCAAGTGCAAAATCAGAGTCAATGAGCAGGGTCAAGACACAGGCAAACAGAGCAATAAAGGCAATGCAGAATCAAAGTCGGGGTACACAGGCAAATCCTGTGGCAACCACAGTGACTCTGGCTGAGGAATGGTAACCATCTTGTCTGCTGACTTTGACTGAGGCAGAGCAGCCATCTTGTGTAGTGGATCGAGTGTGACGGCTGTCTTGTGCAGTGATTCGAGTTTAGCAGCCATCTTGTGCAGCGGCTCTGTTGTGGCCACCATGTGGTTCAAGCAGCATCCATGACTTTACCGGCTTGTTGAGGCCCCAGCGGCCTAACCATTGTTATGTCACCCATGGTACCTAGCAGCACAGTTCATAAAATTGGGTGACGTATTCCTCGATCGGCAACTGGAGAAGTTGCTCGTCAGATCTCTCCTAGACAAGGGTCCTCTGGAGGAATTGCTGGATCCTGTCATGGCAAAGTCTCCTGTAACGACTGAAACTGAGGCGTGCGGATCCAAGTGCAAAATTCCTTTAATCAGAGTCAACGGGCAGGGTCAAGACATGGGCAAACAGAGCACTAAAGACAATGCAGAATACAAAGGCAAATATCGGTGGAATACAGTGGAAAACAGATCAAGACTTTTTAATAAAATGATTCTGGCTTAAATGCAGCGAGAAATGAGGCTGTAGGTGTGGAAGATTATGAGCAGGTGTGTGTGCAAATCTGAAACAGGTGTGGGTGTGTGGTGCATGATGGGGAATGAAGTCCGTGTGAAAGTGAGTGCCAGGGAGCTGAGGTGATGTGAGTGCCCTCTAGCGGAGCTCATGACAATAAGTTTGTGTGGATTTCCTGTGAACAGAGTTGCTCTGAGATGATGAAAAGAACAGTGGAAAAAGAAAGGTGCAGTGCAGTTTGCTTTTTGTATCAATTTAATTGTGCAGCCCTATGTATAGGCTCATTATATAATCATTGCAAATGTTTAATCATCCAGTGTTTTTTTTTTGTTTTTTTTGTTTCTGGAGATTTTTTCCAATATTTTCCTTACACAGTCACAAATCAGACAACTACAAGGGAAGTTTGAGTTCATGCTGAGATATCTCAGTTTTGATCACAGACGTTGGTATAATGTACAATTTGAGACACGGCTGATATCTTTTCAGAAGGAGACATGGAAAAACGTTTCAATTTGCTTTTTTGTTGAATCCCGTTGCTCTCTCAGAAAAGTGATTGAAATATCCTTTGTGATTTTTCTTTCCTCCAGAAATCCATGTCTTTATTGTCATGTGTAATAAACGAAGCCAAAGGATCAGACATGAAGGGAACACAGAACATGGTGTTAAGACGCGGTGGGATGTCATGCTTCCAGCTCGGTCTGCGGGTCAGTGCTCAGCAGGCCAGTATCACTGCAAATAGAGCCGCTTTTGTCACATATATAAATCCATGTTTGAGATTCAGAAGATTAAAGTCTAACAACACTCTTCCCCTCTCACCAGAACAGGCTCTCTTTTGAGGAATACCATCTGTGATTTATCATATAAAAGCACCTTTACAAGATGTTCATAAGACAAATGAAATGGGTACAGGATGTACAGGATGCCATCACTTTACTGTTAAATTACTGTTTTTTGTTGTTGTTTTTTGTAGCAAGCATTAATTTAAATCAAATGAAAGGTAAATTAATACTTGCTACAGAAAATGTATGTGATCAAATACAGTAATATTGTAAAATATTATTACAATTTAAAATAACTGTTTTCTATTTTATTATATTTTAAAATGTAATTTATGTAATGGCAAAGATGAGTTTTGGTGGAGGGACATTTCCTATGATCAGTGTTAGAAATTATTAATATTTATGTGGACGCCATAATAGCTTTTAGTACTTTTGTTTAGTTTTTAAGTTTACTTGATTTATTTATTACATCCTTGTTTAATAATTCACTCCAAAACTGTAGTGTATTAAAAATAAAAAAATAGTCCTGTGTGGGAATTTAAATTAATAAAACAGTATTGATAATCAATACAATAACACAAATAGTTATTAACTATATACATATTACTATTATTACTACTACTTCTACTACTGCTACTAAATAAATCTTAAAATTAAAAACGAATATTAGTATTTCACTATAAAATACGAAAATAGCATTTAATAAAAATGTACATGTAATGTTCAACAACAACAACAGTAATAATAATATAAGTACTGTAGATTAATGATGTGTACATGATGTCAACACCCCCTTTTATCTGAATTTAACTGACTAAACCTGTATGATTTATTATAGCTGTCAGGTTGCAAATATCTGTAAGATATAACACATCCAGTGCTTAATTGAAAAGCATCATCCATACCTTTTTAATGCACATTCAGGCTTGAAGTAATGCATGAAAGAACAGGAATCATCAGTAATCATCTCTTTGAGGGATGAACAGTTTTGGACAGTCAGTATTAGAGCTGGAGCAAGTTTATTACCTGCATGTCCTTTTGAAGTTGTTTTTAGCGTCTGGAGAGGTGAGTGTCAGGCTGATAATGGCAGCTGTCTCTCCCTGAGGGGTAAAATGCAGATTAGGGTGGATTAGTTGCTCTGGGCCGTGTTGCATGTGTTGTAATCGAAGGGATGATAGTGGCCAGGCACCAGACGCGCCGCCCTGCCTGCTCAAAAGGGCCCTTGTGTCTCCAGAGTTCGGCCCTCTTAAGCACCTCGCAAATTAAATTGGCCTTTCTCGGATACATGCAGCTTAGTTTGCTGCTGATTGCTTGAGGCTTCTTTTAAAGATTAAAAAAGTGAAACGGACAGTTCAGACTCTAAATTCTGATTGGATAAGACGCATTCAAAATGCTAAATAGTTTATATTTAATTTATTTAATTTATTTTAGTTTATATTTAATTGATAAAAAAAAAAAAAATTACATATCATAATAAAACTAATTAATTAAGATTAATAAATAAAAGAATGTTTCATATATATTAAGGTAAAGAATGAAATTTAAGGTGACTGTCCACTGAATTGCATTATTTTACCAGCTGGATTGTACTGTACCTGAACATCATTTCTTTTTGTTTTAAGATGTTTAAGTTGCCCATTTCTATTGGTCTTCATGTTTCCTACTGTACTATTTCATTATTTGATTATTTTTATGTTTTTGAGTTTCTCACCAACACTGTAAAAAAATAAATGAATAAATAAACCAAAAAATAAATTTGAAGATACAACTATAAGCTAAAACTATAACTATAAATATAATTAGAGTATGTTTTACAAGAAAATACAATTTCAGTCTGCTTCAAAATGTCACATTTGCACATTTTTATTATAGATGTTGAAAATTTTGTGTTGCTTAACCATATATTTAATATTTTTCGATGTTAATATTGCATCTAAACCGTAAATAGTGTGCGCTTAAGCTAAAGCACAAAACAAGCGCTGAAGGTTAACCATTTGCTCAAAACCATAACCCCAAATATGATCATTAATAGCAGCAATGCTTGACTTACAATTGTATTACACCTTTTAAGGGTATTAGAGGGCCTCAGTGTGTTTTTACGGTGCTGTGAACACATCCTCCCACACACAAGCTCATTCTGAAGAGTAGTAAAGCCTGCTTCCTCATGTAATAGCTCTCAGTGATCAGACATGCTGCTGTGTTCTCATCTGGAGCCGGAAGACTGCTTATGAAACCTCAGCAGGCATATCTGGGCTGTTTCTCCGAAGAAAAGCTTCTCCCTGAGCCATTGTGTGGCTCATTATTTAAAATAACGTGGAGAGAAGTCCCTTTCAGCCTGGTAATTATCCTGCGTGGATGAGTGAGAGCGGATTAGAGAATACTGTGATCCGGGCGAAGCTGCTGTTTCCCTTCTGTTTACGCAAAAGCACTGCCACACCGGCTTACCGTTGCAATTGGACAATGTTCTCTCCCTAAATGAATTACATGCTCTATTTGAGGAGTTGAATCGAATTACAGAATGCTTGGGAAACAAACACTTCTGTGTTCGGAAAAGTCTTCTAATGATTCCTTTGTTTTCCGGCGAGCGGCAAAACAGATTAGATCCTAAACAAATGGGTTTTTGCCACCTCCAAAGGCCACTCTGTAAAAAGAGACTTTAAAAAGACAGAATGAGAGAACGAGCGAGTCTCGCTTTTGCTGCGAGGGAATGACGCAGATGGAGCATCGATGGCATGTACTTCTCTGTGTGTGTCAGAAAGAGAGGAACATTACTTTCAAACTGAGCTACAAACTGAGTTAAACACATTGAAACAGGTTGAAAGGGAAATGTCTTTGAATTGAATATGGCTGTATAAATGACTTCAGAGCAGTGTGTATGTTTGGGGAAAGCATCAAAACTTCAGCTCGCAAATGTGTCTTCATTGATAAACACAGGCATAAATATAAAATACGGTAGTATATGTAAGACATATTAGATAGATAGATAGACTTATTGGGTAAGATGTACTTATTATTTAACTAAGCTATGGAACGGCTTATAATTACAGTTCATAATTATGTAGATGTAACAAGCAGCTACTGTTACATGTTACAGACCGATTCTGTTACACAGCTACAGTACTTACATATAAGTAAAATCTTGGTGCCCTTTATTTTAAGTAGCTTATGCCTGTGTAATATTCTGTAGTTGTGATGCAATTAGAAAGGGATTACATGTATTTAAGCTGTGTACTAATGGGTTAAATCAAACTAAGTTGCAAGGTGTACAGTATAGATACACATGAAGTACACTTGAAACAGTGAAATTGATACACTTTATTTTAAGTAGCTTATGTCTGTGTACTTGAATTTATAATTATGTTGTATCAAGTCTGCAACACATATGTGACAATCTTTTGGTTACAGACTCGATCTGTAACACGTGTAACAGTAGCAGTCTATTACATCTGCATTATTTCAAACTATAAGTACAAACGGTTCCATAACTTAGTTGCATGATAAGTACATTTTATTTTATGTAAGTACAAAGGCAGTAAGTAATTACTCTGTATTATGGACAATTTAAAAAAGTGTTACAATTAATTAAAGCTAGTTAAGTAAGGTGAAATAATTAAACCACTTAATCACTGTATTATTACAGTTAATGCCAAAATTAATGTTTAGAATTGTACACTAATATTTGCTACTGACATTCTAGAGCAAAAACAACTGACTTTAGAAATAGCTGACTTTTTTAACCATTTTTAACTGATGAAATAGTGTTCTAATAAATTTGGCAACCACTATATCAGTAAATAGGGTTGGTTTTGATTACATGCTGACTTCAAATGTTGCTATTTAGGTAATCTATATTATATTGCATGACTTCTTCTAGGTACGGTTCACTCTGAAAGTCACACACAGTCTCACTATCTGTGTCTCTCTTTCTTTGTCCATCCCATGGTCTTTTGACCTTTAATGTCATTGTGTCTTCCCATGATCCCTGTGTTCTTGTTCTCTGTACACTCCCTGTCTGGTTTGAAGTACTTTCTGTAATTGAACGTGCCCTTCTGGACCTGAAGGGTGAATGGTGTCTCCATGCCTGGATGTAGCTTTCTCTCTTATTGGCGATGGAGCTCAACATCTGCAGTCAGTGTTTTAATAACAGAAGATCTGAGAAAGATTAGATTTAAAGGTAACAAATATATTTAGAAGCTACGGGTTTACTTCATGCAGTTAGTTTTCCCCTTAATTTAATGTTTTGAAATAAATAGATATGTTTTGATTTTAATTTATGTGTGTTTTATATTATTTGGGCTTCACTATTTTATAGATCAATCGATTGATTGATGTTTCTTCCTCTCTTATTGGTATTGTAGCTCAATACTGCTGTTTAAATAACAGAAGATCGATCCGACCAAAGGTTAAACCTAAAGGCAAAAAATATTGGTAGATACATATGCTTTCTTTCTTTCTTTCTTTCTTTCTTTCGTTACTCCAGCAACATGTTTATTTATATAGCTTTGAATAAACAGATTTTTAAATGAATTTAAATTAAATTAAATTTATTTTTATTTTTTTTTTTACAAACAGACATTTTTTACATTTACATATACAGACAAGTCAACATGAAATTCAAATTGACCATATTTACATCATATTTTAATTCATCAACAGAAAAATAAAAATCTTCTTTTTTTTTTCTTTTCATAAAGAACAATCTTGGTATTTTTTCTTAAAAATATAACTTGATATGCCTTTGCAACTATATTTTCTTCTGTGGCCGACATCACCAGCCTGTCTTTTTTCCAACCTTTCCCATCCAAACATCTCCATCACTTTGGGACATCTACTTTTCATGATCCAATTGATTTTCAAAGGATACAATCAACCATCGTACATGTTTACACTCTAAAGTACATCACATTAATGATGGGTTGCGAGTGCAGATTCATGTTAACCTTTGTATTTAAAAGACCAGAGAAGTGATGCATCATGCATTGTGTTCTGTTCTTTCTTATTTTTTACAGGTGTGAGAGTAATAAATGTGTACAGTAGCACCAGGAAGCCCCTCTGTGGTGGTGTGACTAAGCTGCCATCAGCTGTACCATCATAAACTGGGTCGTAACAGACCAACCTCACAGGCACAAGCTGCTGCACTCCATCTTTCTGGTGAACGCTGGCATTTCTCATTACATTCCCTAACAACCAGTCAGGTGCTTTGTTAGACTCTCGCTCAAGCTGGCTAAATGTGCCTCCCGTGTGCAACACAACAGCAAGGGCTTACTGGGAACTCCAGACAGAAGGAAAGAGGGGCAAAACTCATATAAACATATCTGCTCGTGGTCAGGGGTGAAATGAACTCCAGTGGCGTCAGAGGATAGACATTTATGTGACACAAGGGGACCACAGCTAAGGAAGAAATTATGAAATAAGTAGCAGCAAGATTTCAGGAGAGAGAGGCAGAGAAAGAAACAGAGGAGTTATTTTGATGTGTAAAAGACAAGGGCATTGATTGTTGTTGATTGAAGGTTATAAAGTGGTAATAGATTATAGAAAGCGATAGAAATAGATGCACATTTCTATGGGTTCTTTTAAAGCCAGAAAAATCAAACTAAGATCTATTTATTATGTCTATTATCTTAGTGAAATTAAATAGAGATTACAGTAAATGTAGACTGTTTTCCTCAGAATAAGAAGCTAATAATTTCAGTGTTAGTCTGCACGTTACCTTCCCAATGCCCTGGGGGGAAGTAGGGGCCCCCACAGGCCTGCCAGTTGTTGCTGAATCAGTTGGATGAGGGTGCGGAGCACATGTTTTCCGTTTCTACATGTGGAATCTTTTGAACAATTCAATATATCAATAAGATTATGGATTTATTTAAAGGGAAACACAGCCTTCTGGCTGACTGTGGAATATTGAGATTTGTAGCCACAACCTACTGGGCGAAGGAGACCCAGTAGGAGCACTCAAGCCTTTCAAGGGGAACACTGAGAAAAGTGCACAGATCCCGTGGGAATAGCGAAGCAAGCCAACACCAGCCAGTCTCTGCTCACCTGCTGTCTTCAGTGAAGACACGGGAGGACACAGCCTCTGCGTGGAGGTCGTAAAACCTTGTGAAGGTGCTGGGTGTCACCCAGTCTGCAACCCTACAGATATCTGCTAGCAAGGTGCCGTAAGCCAATTCCTAGGAGGAAGCAACACTCCGAGTGGAGTGGGCTCTCAGTCCTAAGGGGCATGGCTCTCCCTGGTATAAATAAGCCAGGGAGATCACATCAACCACCAGAGTTGTGCAAGTTACTTCCAAACTGTAATAAATTCTATATTACTTGTTACTGTAATTTAAAAGTAATGCCTTACATTACAATATTACTGATTCAAAATTGTAATGCGTTACATGACTCCTGTATTACTTTTGAGTTACTCTCACCAAAATTACTACAGAGAGTGTGCCGTCAGTGCAGCTGAAGAGTTCTGCGTTCAAATACATGCAATAGACTAAAGCTTGTCACAACATCAGCAAAAGTACCCTAATTACCAGGAATGTGTCTGAGGAAAATAGTAGAAAGATATTTAAATTATTTAGTGTTATTCCGGAGAACACCTTTCCAAACACCTTTCCACCTTTTGGAATGCAAAAAGCTGGTACAGCCAGCCTTGAAAAAGGCCACCAGTGAACGTTGTCAGACGAGACAGCACGAACTCGCAGGAACTATTTTTCAATGTCCTCTTCAACTTCTCCACGAAAGACAAGGCGGTCTCCAGCTCAGGAAGTGGTGAAGGCTCCGAAGCAAAAGTCTATACTCACGTAGTAAGATAAGGTGCACCTGAATTCAATCTGTACACGCCAATGTTCATTGGCCTTTTCTTTAAAGCTCAAAGGCAATTGGTCTCTTGTGCGAGTTCCCATATGTAATGTTGAAGTGATTCGACTGAAAGGGTAACCACAAATATCAGAGCATGTCAAAACATCTTATATATATATAATGTACATCCATAATTCTGTAGCTTGTAAACAGTATAGGGTTGGGTATAGTTTAGGGTTTTTTCGATACCGGTGCCAAAACGATACTTTTAAAACGGTTCCGGTGCCTAAACGGGGCCTGAATACTAATAAAATAAAAATGGTAACACTTTATAATAACTGCACACTATGAATCATTAGTTAAGCTTTAAACAGTCGGTTCATCCTTTATAA
>JAUMHI010000063.1:18834622-18852043 GCA_032359435.1 Enteromius unitaeniatus
TCAACCAAACAGAACAAATAAAAACAACACAGAGGGATACAGAACTATTAATTTCAATATGCAAATAATATAAAACTTTACAACTGTTCACTTGAATGATTTATCATGAAATTGCATGAAATGTTTAAAAAGTCTATTTATAAAGTATCTGAAAAAGATTTACTCTATAAACAATACATTACATTACATCAAATAAAGACAAAATCATTAATGAATCAATGAACTAAGCTTATGAAACAATAACTAGCATATGATCCAATGCCATGTCTCAAGTCAAGTGAATAAATCATCTTATAACAGGCATCCAATACTGACACAACTGACAAAAATAAACATGTTCGCGCGAGCAGGTGAGAGAAGATCGAACGCAAGAATAATCGTGGGCAGATGACACATCATGCGTGCGTGAGGGTTTGAAATGAGCTTGCGGGCTCCCGTTTTTTTGCATATAGATCCCTTTTCTTCTCGCGGAAATGAATTACTACACACGCCAGCATCAGTGGTGCGCTCGCTTATTAATGCCATAGATTTATTGGGTTTGTCGTTTAGACACAGAACCGAAATGAGGCACCGAAATCTGCGTTTTGATTCGGTTCGTTACATACAGGTTATTTAAGTACCGGTGCTATAATGATACCAGGTTTCGGTAACCAACCCTAACACAGCAGTGCTTAAAATATTTCAGAATATATTATCTACCAACTTGCAGTGTCCTGGCAACCAATCTCACCGTTTTAATGTCATCAAGGTGACTTTTGCTTGTACAATCTAATTTGTAATCTTATTTTTCCGGGTCTGATAAGTTCATCATAAGCTAGAACTCCATTACATGTCCTGAGCTATGAACATGTGACCTCTGAGCAATGGGTCCACACGCCAGAAGTGCTCCACCCCCCACAGTGGAGGTAATTCTCTTCCAGAGAGGGTGAGCTGTTTTCACCTTCCAGACACATTGAGCCTCTTCACACACACTGGGTTTGATACGCTGCCCGCTGTCTTATCTGCATCCACAACCACATAAACATGCACGTCGGCGTCCTCCCCTTCACTCGGCTGCTGTTCTCTCCCCGGATTCACACTCAAATTGATTTACTGCTGGAGCTAATAGGATCCACACAAGCGTGCCATCACCAATGAGGAGAGAGACTAGCATGTTGTGGCCACATCACAGGAAGGTCACATGTCACAGTTGGGATTCAAGACAGTGATTCTGTCCAAAATAGAGATTCAGGAGATTCAACACTGAGATTCAGCAGTGTTTTTGAGTGGTTTTGTAATGTTGTCTGTTTGCTTCACAGTTTTGTCTATTTTATTTTTTATTTAAGGGCATACAGTAGTCCAATTTTTATCTGTCAACTACCCATATATATTATACATAATATGACACATATATACACTAAATATATATATATATATATATATATATATATATATATATACTGTATATATAAGTATAAACTGTTAATATCAAGAAGCATAACTTGATAACATGATAATAATGTTAATGCTTATTAAAATAAAACTTTTAATGACCACAAAATCAAAACATTATGAAGGTGACTGTGAAGACTTAAGTAATGATTCTCAAAATTCAGCTTTGCAATTACAGGCATAAATTAAAATTAAAATTATATCCAAATAAAAAACTATATTTTAATACTTGATTTTAAATTGTAAAAATATTTCACAATATTACAGTTTTTATTGTGTTTTTGATCAAATGCAAACATATGAGATTTTCACAAATAATCTTCTTCGTTATAATTTTTACAATGATTAATAAGATCTAAAATATCATAATAAAGAAAAAATCTTATTGTAAAATGTTTACTTTCTGTTATGCAAATCTTTATTTTAACCCTCTATTTGAGTAATATTACACATACATACTTAATTCAGATATATTTGTGATGTGCCTTTTACAAAAAAAAAAAACTTTCTTATGTAAATTTTAGTGTGCAAATATGCATCTTTTTTAACATTTCTCTGAATTCTTCAGCGGACCATCCAACACCGCCTGGTCTAAGATCATAAAAGCTTATGCAAGCCACAAATGCTATTAATTATGCAAATGTGGAGCTGTAAAGTGTAGCTAGAGCTGTTTGTGTTACTACATTGTGGACTGTTTGTGTTTTCTTTTTGGGTTCACATTCAAGCCTAAATTCTAGCCATCTGTTCCCATCAAAACATTGTCCACAGGCAGACAACTCTACAGACCACCGAAGCAGAAGTAAAAAAACAAAAAAAACAAAAAAAAAAAACTGTAAAAACAAATAGTCGAGTAATTGCTTTCATGTTATTGTAATGTTTTCTCAGCTTTAGGTGGCTGGGACTTGAAAGGAGGTTTCTGTTCCATCGAACACATGTCCTCCTAGCCTCAGAGAGAAGCAGAAAGAAGCCATCGAGAGTCAAGGAATGACAGTAAAAAATGGAGCAATGGAAACGACTCTCCCATGGTAAGCTCCACAACTAAACTGAACAGATAAAAGCATGGGTATTTGAGAAGCGTGTGAGCTGAGGGTCCTGCTGGGCTTTTGTGGCTTTATTCTAGTCTCTTCTTCTTCCCTCTCTCTCCATCTCACTAGCTGCTCACCTGAGTATGATGGATGTTGCACTCTCTTTGTATTACCTTCTTACCCAAAGTCTCTCTCTCTCCATGAGCTCCTACACTTTTCTCTGACCGCACAGCTCTGAAAAAGGAAAATGTGTGTGTGTGTGCGTGTATGCTTTTTTTTCTCTTCTAGAAACCTGTCAAAAACATGACCTGGTCTTACTCCCAAGAAAGAGAATTTTATGGAACTTATTTGTCCTTTTCAGAGCATCGACAGCTTTGGATATTCTAAACATACCCGTTGAATGACAAAAGTGTGAGTAAGTGGTTTTCACTTATGATTATGTCTGCATAGTCAAGTGTTTCATAAATTTCATAAGTGTCCATTTTATAGATTATAAAAGGTTCATTTTTGGTTTTGGGAGTCCCAAACAATCGGTTGACATGCATACAAGGTCAAAAAACACAGGTAATGGCTTGGGACTTGTTTTAAAAACGACGGGGTTGGGGGGTTACTTTTATGATGTACCATGAACAAAAAACAAAACAAAAGCAAAACAAGATCATACTTTTATGTTAGTTTTAATGAATAAAAATGTGAAAAAAAAATATTTTTGCTCTAGCACTTTACAATCATGAGGTGCCACCACCACTAGTTTGCAGCATCCACTTGGATGATGCGACGGCTGCCACAGGACAACGGCGCCAGTGCACTCACCACACACCAGCTACAGGTGGAGAGGAGAGAGAGATACAGCCAATCAATGGATGGGGATTATTGGGAGGTCATGATAGTCAATTTGACACCGGGGGTTATACCCCTACACTTTACAATGAGTATCATGGGATTTTTAATGACCACAAAGAGTCAGGACATCAGTTTAACGTCTCATCTGAAAAACGGTATACTTTTGACACTATAGTGTCCCCGTCACTATACTGGGGCATTAGGACCCACACAGACCACAGGGTGAGCACCCTGCTGGCCTCTCTAACACCTCTACCAACAGCAACCGAGTTTCCCAGGAGGTCTCCCATCCAGGTACTGACCAAGCTCAGCCCTGCTTAAAAATCTTAAAACAAACCTTTATTTTCTTCGATTCCGGGGGGGAAGTATGAGCTGGATGTGTTCTTGTGAGATTCACCCAGGCACATTATCCTCTAGGATGTTTCAAGAGCTTCCTCCACAAGTTTATCATTATTCTTCGTTCATCCATCCCTCACCTCTTCCATCCTCTTGACCACAGAAAGGGCAGAGACGGTGAGAAATCCATTGTGCATCTGATGGATCTTTCACTTAGGCCAGAGAAGATATGCGGTTACATGTACGCCCTTTCTTCCGGGCGTCTAAATTCAAGCAAAGGCCATTAATACACACATGCCTGTGTGAGCACAGGAAAGGGCAGCGTTCACATGATCTATGCCTGCTGCTTCCTGCTGGGCTTAATCACACTTCCTGCCGCCGTTTGATCTGACGCATAGCACTTAAAACTCTCTCCTGTTAACTGTGTTCTTTCTCAGACGTCTGCTGTCGGGAAAAGGGCACGTCTCATATGAAGTGTGCATGGTGAAGTGTGCTTAATCTAATTTAGAAAGACGAATCGTTTTCAGCTTTGATGAGGCTTCATCAAAGTGAGCCAAAAAGAGGGTGAGCAAATGAGGGAAAGAGAGAAAGAAAAGAAGTGGGTGAGAAAAAAGAGAAAGCACGCAATGGAGCATTAATGGTTTTCTAAACTGGAAAAAAGTGTCATGTTCCTCCTTAAAGGGGCAGTTCACTCAGAAATGAAAATTCTATTATAATCTATTTGTTGTAAAAGGAATGTTTTGCAGAATGAATATAATTAGACTTTGATCCAACTACTGATTACAAATGAGCATTTTAGCTCAACTATAAGCCCTAATTATAATACTTATTAAATTCATACAGAAATGTATATGAAATTGTAGTATACTATTAATTTCATTATGTTTTTAATGTTAATTATTTTACTCATTATCCACCTGCATTTACGGATAAAAAAACCCCTCAAACCTGTATTAACTTTCCGTCTATTTAAATAGTAAAACACATGTGGTCACTTTAAAGGAATATTTCACCCAAAATAAACAAAAAAAACATTATTTAGTATTTCATCACTTGCTCACCAGTGGATCCTCTGCAGTAAATGGGTGCCATCAGAATAAGTCCAAACAGCTAATAAAAACATGACCATGATCAAGAAGTAATCCACACCACTCCAGTCCATAAATTTCCTAATGTCCTGCCAAGCCGAAAGCTGCACATTTGTAAGAAACGCATTCTTAATCATTAATGCATTACTGTTGTTTCTGGCTAAAAAGAGTCCTCTATTACTCCAGTTAAAAATTAAGAAATATACACAGATCAAGCACATTTAAACACAAAAAGAGTTCAATACAGTCCTAAACAAATAAGTTTAAAGTTAAGCTCTTAATGATGCTTAAATGAATAACTTGCCGCTTTTCACTTTTCACAAGATACTGATGTAGAGTAGAGGTGTGCATTATCTGTGTATTATTGTGATGCTTTAATCAGCTGTTTGGACTCTCATTCTGATGGCACTCATTCACTGTAGAGGATTTATTGGTGAACAAGTGACATAATGCAAAATTTCTCCAAATCCGATGAAGAAACTAACACATCTACATTTTTGATGGGAATTATTACTTTAGTTTAGACAGGTGACAATCTGTGTTATATGTATATGCCATGTATATGCTACTGTATATGCCACAGACTGCATACAGGCTGACAGCAGCCGTACAACACTTGATTGATGATTTTCCCCATTACTGTGGTATGGAGGTGACTGTGATGCTAATCTAGCTTCCTGTTTGTGGCAGAGAGAATTATGAATGACCTATGCAAAAGGTAACGGTGTCACGCTGACTGCTGATGACTGCAGAATAAAGACCTTGAGAATCTGTGCTCTGAATAGCCTCAAATCTATGACATTCCTCCATAATACCTGCCTCTCCTCATCTCACCGTGCAAGAGCCATTGAGCCAAGGCTATTATAGTTTCACATTTTTAATTAAGTTTGATCTTTCAGGCTTATGTTAATATTTAGTTTCAGTATGAAAAAAATTTCAGTTCATGGACAATGTTCATTTTGTATATGTCAATTACATTTTTGTCTCCTTAACTATAATTAAGTAATCTGTTAAAACTAACATAACTTATTCTTAAGTATTTCAATCAAAGTCAAGCAACATTATTATATTTTTTTTTTTAAATGCAGTGAACATGAAAATTATTTTTTGAGTTTTATGATGAAGACTGCAGTGAATTACTGTAGTTTTAGTTTACATTACTAACCCTATAACTGGTGGGCAGGAGAAGGTTGTACAGTAGATATTTGATAAGTTTTAATGAGTTTTGGGAGAATGCAGACTCTACAGAGACAAACAGAGTCTCTGCAGCGACTAACCACTCACTCCATAACTGACAGGTCATCTTTAACTCTCTATTCTCTCTTTATTTCTCATCATTTATTCATTTCATCCCTACTATGTCTGTTAGTGTCAAGAGAGAAAACATACTTAACATTTAAGCGTGATGCTTCATGATTTCCGGATCTTTATTCTCCTAAAATCTAAATTCCTTGATAAGATGCATTCCAATGAAAAATGTTGATTACTTATGTTCGAGGTCTCAGAGACCTCAGATATAAAAGCAATTGACATTTTCAAAAGCTCAATCTCCTGGTTGTTAACTTATTTAGTTGGCTTTCTTGTCACCAAATAAGTGACACTTTTACATTTCGTCAAGCTATTAAATAGTGGCCATGTACACAGCTAAATGACTGTTCTATACACACAGGCCAAATACACACTGCAATGTTTTAGGAGTGACAGCTGCATTATAATCCTGGAGAAAATGCACAAAATTTCTGTTTTGTGAGTGTATTGTATGTGTAACTCTTTAGAGGTGACTACACACTAGGTTCGGTTGAGCATGAAATCTACAGTCGTTTGTAACCCCAGTTGCCCAATTAACCTCAGAAAACTTTGAAATCAAAACACTAAATACTTGCATACAAAAAGAAGATAACTTGTATTATTTGAACATAAATAAATTACAATACAATAAACAAGTGTGTGTGTGTGCGTGTGTGTGTTATCAGTGTATGTGTATCGATTGATGAATTAGGGATCACCCGTTCTGTCCATTCAGTTCAAGTTGCTGAGCTCAGATTAGTGATTCCGAATTCACAAGGAGCAAAGTTCCGTTGGGTTCAGATCACGAGTGTTCAAAATGGGTGGTTCGACATCTTCTGTCCAGAAGAAAAGTTCAAGGGAAAACCAAAAACCTGGCCTGCACAGAAACAGGCACATTTTGTTACACAACAGTAATTTGCTATAAATTACTAACAAAGTTACTTTTTACTGCATTTCTGAATTCACTTAAAAATGACAAAAGAATGATACACATGTATTTATAATCAAACTAAGAAATGGAAACCGAAAAAAACCCAGATCATTTTTATTTTTTCATTTGTTCCAAAAAATTCCGGGACAGAAAACGAATAAACCACTTGAATGTTGGATCTCTACACTTGGGCAGAGTGAAACACCCCTCTCCACTGATTGGTCAGCTAAACATTAAAACATAAAACATAATAAGAGTCCAATGCCTCTATAAGTTTATTATTTCTACTACATTTGATATCTTTCTCTTTATCAAACAGCCATACTTACGAATGGTTTGACACAAACCTACCGAGGCAGAGCCTATAGACAGAGCTTTCTTTTGTGTATGAATAAATTCTGAAATATTACTTTATCTAATAAATATTAATTTACTTCACACCTGGACTCACAAATACCAGTCTACATCTTTAGCCCACCTCCTGATTTATTATAACCACCTATTAAAATTTGTGTGGCAAACTGCGTGATGTGTACAATTGCAATTATTAGAACCACTTTACTATAAGAACTTCTTATAGGGTTACATATGGAACAAAACTCACTTTAAAAAATTGCAGTGACTGAGACTGTTGTAACCACAGCAATGTTTTGCAGTCTTGCACATTTGACGTCTACTATTTTTGAGTGCAGTAATATTACACCGTTTTTAACTAAACCACCTTTGACAGATCTGTCATGTTTTCTTCATGTTCGGAAGGTTGCTTTGCAGAGTGCACTCTTGACATGTTGCCATGTCCATTTATTACAAGCAATATTTATTAAGCATCTTTGGGGTTGGGCTTGACTCCTGTTGGCTCCTGTTGCTGTTTTTAGTAAGATCTGGAAACACTAATGAGTCCAGATGTACCTTGTGATTTTTTCCACTACAATATTTTCTTAATTTACTCCATCATTAAATGTTAGTTGTAAAGTTTGGTTCCATACACTCAGCACAGAATTTCTGTAAATGCTGAATTTTTACCTGAATTTAAATTCATGTTGTTGTAGAATGTGGTTGTGGTTGTCTATTGTAAATTATTAAACTGTGTGTGTACAAAACAAGATTAAGCACTAAAATGTAAACTGACAGCTGAGTTGAGCTTCAACGTGCACATGGCCACACTCAATTTACAGGAATGACAACTACATTGTACAAGCAAATTAACTACCGTAACAAATAAAATGTGAACTAGCTTTCAATGACATATTGAAATAATAACAGTTGCGTTATCTTCAGTGGTGTTGCCAGTTCCTGTTATTAAAAAAAAAAAAAAAAAAAAAACAATTCCAAAATCAAGTTAAATCCAAACGGCTTATATTCGAATTAGGTTCGACAGGTTTAGTTTAGTAAATGCTTAAAAAGCATAACTTATTTTGAGTGGACATGGCAACCCTTCAAGAGCATGCGCTAGGCAATTTCTGTTGACAATGGTTTAACAAAAATTGCTGAACGTAATATGATTAATGCAATTTTGAGAGCTTTCATTTTAAGAATGTGTTCTGTTCTGTACTCACACAAAACTCTATTTTTGGGGATTTAGTACTGTATTTAAATGCTATTGTCTTTCCTAGAACTCTACTGTTTTTATTTTTCAGTTGGCTAAACTCTCTATTGGTGAAACTTTCTTTTGGCATTAAGCAAACACCAACTCGCATATGCAACCCTCATCCCATCCCTTGGCTCCTCATAAAGTCAATCGATCAAACACTTCACATTTTACTTGACATTTGACACCGGGCTGTTCCCTGTCCTTAGGCACTCTATGAAATTAAGAGATCAAAACATTGAATTACGCCAATTGAAAGAGCTCCACCCTTATTTATGGATCCAACTACAGAACAGCCACACCTACACTTCCCTCTCCCTCTCTTTCTCTGCCTATACAATATAGCTGCTAAGCATATTGTGACTCTAAAGCTGCAGTGTTTTTGCATGAACAAAATATTGGGTAAAACTGTGCATTTTGTAAATGAGCAAAGTAATATTTTCAGTATTGAATGAATTGCATGTTTTCTTGCATCGTTCTCTTCAACTTGAATCACTGAGGCCAGGCCCGTAGCTAGCTATGACGTCACCAATGTCTAGACCATGGTCAATTTTTCATGTTCAAAAATAAAATTTGAGAAGTTCCAGTTTAGGGTCAGCGATATCTTATTTGCAAAAAGATTTGAAATAAATGTAAGTTTATTTTTATTGATTTTTAATTTGACTGATTCTTTAATTTGGCCATGACTGAGGCATATGACATACTCTTCCCACATGCATCTGTTGTGAATGTAAATATGTCTCATCAATCTGAGCAGAAGTCGACTGTGCATGCAAGCAAAGGTCAGAAGCATTCTGTGCTCCGTGGTAAACCATTATTGAACAAAGTGTGTTAATTTTTTTCATCCCCTGAGGAGTCTTTTTTATTGCTGTGTACCTTGTCTTTGTGTTACAGATCAATCAACATGCTTGCCAAACCTGTTGCACTGCCTTTACAAAATGCCGGACTGATATATGCAAGATACATTTATTGCTTAATTAAACAGGGTACCTGCTGTGTAAATTCGTGCCAGTATATGTGCTGTAAACCCGCTTGATTTTTATGTGAATTGTTTACAAGATCAGTTTTTGGGCCGTGCCTATTGTCCAGCACTGTACTGTAAACCACTGGTAAAATCTATACACCCCGTAACCTTGTGGATCAACGCCTTTCTGTGATAGACACAGCATACATAAAGTATTATACAGCCCACTCAATAGGACAGGAATGACAGTGTGCATAATAATATTGTATTTGCTTCCTTACTATGGAAGTGCATGGCTAGATTTGCATTTTCTGAAGGAAATAGAAGCACTTGTGAGGCAGCAAAAGAGTTTTGGGTAATCTTAGGTTTTGCGTGAAGGAAATGTTAAGTCAGAGACACCTTGCCTTGTTGTAATGTCATGACACTCAGCATGCAGCTTCTTTTGTTTCAGCTTTGCACAAATATAAACTTTCAGCGCAGAATTTTTATTGTTTAAATGAAACTATTATTGAGTATTTATGTTAATGTAGTTTATTTTTCTTGAGAAAGTGTAGAAAGAGAAACTCTTCACTTATATCTTGAGTGCAAATAAATGTGTAAGTCTGGCTCACAATGCAGAATATTTACTGTTTAAATGCAAGATTCAGGTTGTATAATTATACAATCTGTGTAATAATAATAAATAATTATCAAATAATTATTAATTTAATTCTAATTTAACATTTTTAATTGATTTGTTTATTTGTTATTTATTTATTAACTATTATTTTTATTCTAATTATTTATTCAATTTTTCTTCTTCTTCTTCTTCTTCTTTTTTTATTATTAAATTAGGGACCAATTGCACCTGAGTATATTAAAATTATATACCACCATATTTTGTTAAAGTTTGGCCAGTCATCATTTTAAACAAATATTCCAAACTCTCAAAAGAAAGTTTGAACTTTTCACAAACTGCAAGCTTCACCTAAAACTTGGATGCCATGAAATATATAAGTCCAACAGACAAGAGATCTTGAAGACAGCTAGAGTGCCACCTCACTGGGGAGGGGCTACGAGATCTGTCACTCACCTAAGTAACCATGACAACATTAACACTCTAGTGTAGCAAGAAGCGCAGTGATGCAGCGTGCTGTAAGATACAATCATACCACCAATCACATTTACATATATGCATATGCACAGTTAATGGCTGGCTTGCAGAGATCTTCCTGACAAAATCAATTTGGTTTGTGCATGTAAGTGATTGTATGTATTTGTGTGCATGTGTGCGTTTACACTCCCCTCTCTCTCTTTGCTCTCTTTCAGTGTTGATTGGATTCTGCCAGCTCATCCTTGCTGCGCATATTAATTAGGAAGAAAGGCGACCCACTGTGCCCTGGATCACACTGCACACTTGTCCTTTTGGGAGAGAGAGAGGGAGAGAGAGGCTATTTTTTGACGTAGTACCTCTCCTGCAGGTGTCAGTGCTGCACCATGGTCCGGGGGATTGACTGCAATGCATCATGGGAGAGTAGCCCATCACAGGTAGAGATCTCTGAAAGGAAAGAGTGAGAGAGCATACTTTTGTAGCTTGCATTGCTCATTTTTATAGTGTGTTTTATTCATTTTCCTCAACAGTCTGCTTTAAGTTAATTATAAACCATTTATTTACACTTTTGCAATTAATTTAGACTATGACTACTTAATGTATAGATGAACAGTTTTGTAGGTAACTTGAGATATGCAGTTCATTTTTGGTTTAAACTGTATTGTGAGAAAATTATGTGATAGTATGTTAAGCATTGTGTAGCTGATGGTGATGATGTCATTGTAATATTTGCATACTGAATTGTGATTGGTCTGTTTTTTTCTCTTTTCTGTTTGCATAATTGTCATCAACATTCCCTCCCCTGCCTTTCTCTGTCTCTCTCTCTATTTATTCATTTTCCATTGATAACCTAATCAGTAGTGTCGTTAATAAGCATACACAATATATTAGTAGTAATTATAATTCTAATAATAATAGCATATTTTGGGCATTTTCATTTTTTAAACTGTTCATAGCAGATCCAGCGATCCACTCATACACGGAGAAAAAAAAAGAAAAAAAAGTAAACACAATGTTTTAATAAATATTTTAAGGAATTATTAACTTTTTTATTGTAATATATTCAAATTATTATGCAGATGTTTATAACATACACAATTAATACACAAATAATAACCATACCAATTTTAAATATATATATATATATATATTCTCCTGATCATTATTTGTAAGAAATTATATATATATATATTTTTTTTTTATCATTTAGTTTTACATTTCTTAAATAATAATTTTATAGTATTATCTATGCAGGAATATATGATATTATATCATGTTCTATTATTCTAAATATAATGTAAGTTCTGCATTGGAAAAATGTAAATCCCTGATGCTGCATAACTTAAACCTGAACTTACTTTGAACCTTTGACACTCCCTTTAAAAGGTTGCTGTTTTCTTTCAGTAAATTTTCTAATTCTCTTACATTTTTCTTAAATCGCAGCCATATCAGAAAATAAACATTTAACTCTATATTTAATCTGGGAATATCTTTAACTATCCATGAATGTGCATAAAATAAGGGATTAGAGGAGTGACCGGTGTTCTTTCCCTGCTGCAGGTGCACATTATAGTTAAGCAGTGAACGTATTGCCGCTCTGCTGGAGATTCTGAAAAACACGACACGTACACGCTCACAGATGCTTAATGACGTACACGGGCCCTTCGTCATGCAATGGGGTTTTGTGAATGTTACGTAAAAAGACGTCCTGCGAGCTGATGGATTGTGTTAAAGGAGAAGCACTGTAAAATGGGAAGATAAATGTGTGCGGAGAGGATGAGAGGAAAGATGCAGGAGAGCTGGAGTGATAAATGAGAGGAGCAGGATAAAGCCACAGCAACTACTGTGAAACCACCAGGTGCACAGAGGGACCAAAAGATGGAGAAAGAGAGCAGGATCACCAAAGAATAGATGGGAGATATTAGCCATTTAGCCCAATTTACTGAGCGACACGCCACAAGATTTTAGTCTGTGTGGAAGCCAGTAAAATCGAAAGACAGAAAGAGGAATTACACTGGCAGCAAACAATAGATAGAAATAATAAAGCTGGCATGCTGAGGGAAAGAGGAATAGGGTGGAAAACAGTTAAGGGAAATAATGAAGAGAACAGGAGACATCTATTAATCACACAAAAAACGAGCTTTCTGTCTTTTTCCATTGTTTGACTTCTTCTTTTGACTTTCGTTTTTTGACTCTTCACTGTTTTTTCAACAACCATGTTTTTTTCATTGGGCATTCCATTTAATCTAACTGCATTTGGGTTATTTAGGTTAAAAAAATTACGAAAAATAGTGCTAACACAAAACACACACAAAAAACACATGCTAATATAATAATAATAATAATAATAATAATAATAAACAGGTTTTAATTTACAAAAAATATATTTTCATTTAATTTTTTAATTTAATTTAGCTGATTTACTGAATAACAAAATAAATTAAAATAATAAAAGTAAAAAATATATAAACATATAAAAAAGTTAAAATAAATATGCAATAATAATAATATGCATTTCTTTTCATAATATGCAGAGTTTTGGGTGGTGCACTACATGTTGTTAAAAGCATAGACTGAAGTGCCACAGAATTGCAATTTCTATTTTATGGACCCTTTAAGATGTTCTTTAAGATGAAATATAATATCTTATTTTGACCTGGACATTTCTTCATGAGATTCGCTCATTTATACAGGCAGTGCGGTAGAATGACTGCAGTCTGTGATGGATATCTCTAATAATATATTCTGCTGGGAGCCGCTGGCCGCAGTGTAAGGTAGACATGACATAGTCCAGGATAGTCCTAGAGCCTATTACAGTGAGGAAGAGCACCCTGGAGTCCTGACACGAGGAACACACGCTCTATACGTCAAACCCTGCAGCACGGATCTGGATCCCAGCGGATCTCTACACATCTAAACTTGAGGAAATCTTGTTTGCATGGTTGCGATGTTCCCTGTATACATGCAGTGACACTGAATAGAAATCACTATTTATCCTCATGAAATAAATATAGCCTAATAAACAATCTCAATGCAACCTGGAAAAAGGCTATTCCGGGTACTTATAGTTGAGGGAAATTGCTTTTGCCTGAGCGAGCGCCGCTGTTGCTCATACTTAGGGTTTGGGATTTGAACAAACCCCGAACACTAAATATTAAATTCATTTGTGCTGCAGACATGATTGATATCTCAAACCAAAAGACAAACGTGACAAGAGTGTGTAAAATAACAACTAGAGGAACTTCAGACCTGAAGTTCAAGAGACTCCAGCTACTGTGCATCTAAAGCAGTGTTTTATTTAGATATTGTTAATATGAAACATTTAAATATTTGTAATATACAACTTAATATAATGTTATAGATTATATTTGTTATATTTTAAATTAGTTTACCTTTAAAAATATTTTTGTGTTTATTTTCATTTTTTTTTATAATTTGGTTTAATGTAATTTATTGCTTATCATACAGTATATTACAAAAAATAATATTATTTAATTCAATAATGTTTTCCATCCAATATTTTCATTTTTATTTATTTTTTTATTTTTTTTAAGTTTTCCATCCAATATTTGTATTTTATTTAATCTTTATTTTATTGTAATGTGATTTTATATATACATATACATCATACTGTATGTCAGTCATCATTTTATAAATCTACTTTTCTTAGTTCTCCATATGCCGGCAGTGTACTGTACTTCCTTGCTCTTTTTCTGTCTGCTTCGTTTATTTTCTCTGCGCAGTATGGCGCAGTGTTTAACACGATGGCAGAACAGATAGCTCCTGGAGCTTCATTAATCATAAAAGGGATATTTTGTGCCAATTACGGTTGCTTTAGCTGCAGCACAAGGTGACTGTGAGATTATAAAAAATGCTAAAAGAGAAGGTGGAAAAGAGGAAGAAATATTCATATGATCAAAGAGTGACAGGAAAATCAAGCTACATGTGACTGTTGTATTACATGTCATATTACAGGCACATACGCTGAAGTATGCTGATGATATTTGAGTGACAGAAAACTAAATTGGTTGCCAGGACAAAGTATGTGGCAGGAGATGTCAACACACTGTGGGGAACAAAACCAAACTCAGAGGAAGAAAGGAACATGATAATGAGACTCCCTGTTCCTGCTCACATGCCTGGAAAATGATGATGGTGTCTTTAAAATGATGTAGGATGAAAAGGTAAGATGAAAAGGAGAGAGAAAAGGCAGGACATATTCTTTATTCATGCTAAAACCTGTATTCTTTTATGAGGCAAGCAGATGATTTTAAATGAATGGTATAGACCAGGGTTTCTCAAATCTTCCCCTGGAGGTCCAATGCACTGCCGAGTTTAGCTTTAACCCTAATCAAACACACCTGAGCATGCTAATCAGTGTCTTAAGGATCATTAGAAAATCACAGGTAGGTGAGTTTTATCAGGTTGGAGCTAAACTCTGCAGTGCTTCAGACCTCCATGGGGGATCATTTGGGGATAATTTGAGAATCCCTGGTATAGATATAAAGTAGTCACACTAGAATGGTCCCTTAAAGGAATAGTTCACCCAAAAAGTATATTACGCCATATTTTTCTCACCCCCAAGCCATCAGCAATCAGCCAGTCTTGGTTATCATCTTATGAAACTAAAAGCTGCATGTTTGTAGGAAACAAATCCATCATTAAGGCATTTTAACTTCAAACTGTCACTTCTGGCCAAAATGCAAGTTCATAATCCATAATAAAGTCCATCTCCTGTTGTCCTCTCACATCAAAATCCAACCACATACTTGTAAATGGTGCTTGATTTATGCATGCTTCTAACAAAATGACTCTTACTTTAGCCGGATGTAACCGTTCGCAAATAAAACCATCAAAATTATGGATTAGTGTTTTTTTTTTTACATGCAACCTTTTGCTTTTTAAGGTGAATCAGGAGAGAAATATGCATAAATCAAGCACTGTTTACAAATATGTGGCTGGATTTTGATGTGAGAGGACAACAGGAGATGGACTTTATTATGGATTATGAACTTGCATTATGGCCAGAGGTGACAGTTTGAAGTTAAAATGTCTTAATGATGGATTTGTTTCCTACAAACATGCAGCTTTTAGAATCATAAGATGATAACTGATGGACAGGAGTGGGGTGGATTATTGTGGTGTTTTTATCAGATGTTTGGACTCCATTGGTAAGCAAGTAATGGAATGTTGAATCTTTCCAAATCTGTTCCCATCAATAAACAAACTCACCTACATCTTGGAAGGCTTAAGTGTGAGTAAATATTCAGTGAATTTTCATTTTTGGGTGAACTATTCCTTTAGGATTTGGTGTAGAACTAGGGATAACTCTTGGGAGTTGAATGCTCCCAGTAGTGTCAGAAGAGGTTCTGTAAATGCAGATGCACAAGAAAAAAGCTGTCTGTTACTACTGGAGACAGGAAAGATACATCAAGTCAAATTGCACCATCAGAAATCTGAAGATGACAAACCTTTGCTACTCTTCCGCACCCCTTGATACCGCTATAAAAAGCTCAGAAGGAGGTCGACTGCGTGTACAAGCTCAGAGAGAGAGAGCTAGCTTGTTGTGGGCCTGAATCAGCACAATATGCTGCCCCTTTATTCTGCTTCGGTAGATTAAAAATACAGATTAAAAAAGTGAAAAAGTTTTCGATATGAGTATATTTTAAAATGTTATTTATTCTTGTGATGCAAAGATGAATTTTCAGCCTCCTTACTCCAGTCTTTAGTGTCTTAAGATTCTTCAGAAATCTTTTTAATGTTCAGAAACAGCATTTATCTGAAATAGAAATATTTTGTATATCAATATGAATGTATTTACTCAAAAATAATTAAATGCACCCTTGAATAAAATTTAATTTTAACATCTAAATACACACGTGTATATTTAAGATATACATGTCTATATATATATATATATATCACACATACTATATAAACACAAACTTTTCTCATGGATTCAATTAATAATAATCATAAAAATGATAAGCAATAAATAAATAAATACATAACAAAAGGTTGGAAAATTCAGAAAAATAGACTTTGAGTTGTGTGAGAGGGTTGGAGTGAGGAGCAAAATAAAGTGGAGATGTTCCATTACACCTTCAGTTTTTTTATTAGAGCAGGCAGTTTAATGTGCTGTTCACCTCTTTCGTTTGCCCTCTGATCCTCTGAGGGAATTTGGCACTTATGAAGTGGCCACCTTGCAGCGAATGGTGGTTGAGGTCATGGCAGTAACAGGCCTTACACAGCACAATACTTCAACGGGACCATCATTTATAGCAGTTATAGCATCGCCAGCATCTCCCTGAGATGAGGGACTGTCACTTCCAGTAACTCTCAAACACAGAGTTTTCACTTGTACCCGAGATGGAGCATCATTAGATCATTCAAAAGAAACAAAGGACAGCTTTTGGCCCTAGCAGAAGGTTTGATCATGTCTTGGCAGGACCGTGATGGAGTCTTGCTTCTTTAGAGCCAGAGTGGTCAGGCCCAAATGAGCAGAAAGATGAAGATGCTTTCCAAAATTGGAAAAAATGTAGCTAAGATGTAGGCCAGCCATTCCAGCTGCTATGAGTGAGGATAGCCATCTTAACTTCTGCCAGACTTCACAACTGAATTAGACCAGGACCCATCCTCTCCAAATATGTAGTTGTTTTTTTGTAATTGTGTATATTTATTATTGCATGCAGCAAAAACTCATTAAATTAACCAGAATACAGTAAAGACTTTTCTAATGTTATTAATATTATATGGTAATGTTTTATATTTTTATTTTTAATGTGCAACAATAATTTAAATAAATATTTAAAACTTAAAAGAAAGCTTTATATATATA
>JAUMHI010000063.1:18857209-18869082 GCA_032359435.1 Enteromius unitaeniatus
TGTAAAGCTGCTTTGCAATGATTTGTATCATGAAAAGCGCTATACAAATAAATTTGAATTGAATTGAATTGAATTGTGTAGTGCTCTCTTCTGAACTTCAAACTATCTATCTATCTATCTATCTATCTATCTATCTATCTATCTATCTATCTATCTATCTATATTTGTCTGTTATTAAATTGTAATTTAATTAAAATAATGATTACATAAAATTCTAAATATGAACAAAAAATAAATCTATATATCTATGCTATTTTTGTTAACTAAATCCCAAACTGATTTTTTTGTAATGTTGACAGAAATAAAATAAACATAACAAGGCTGAAATGTATTTTATTTAAGCTTCTTAACATGTTTTATTTTGTTTAGTTTAACTTTGAAAAACAACAACAACAACAAAAAACCCTAAAGCAAATAAATAAATAAAAATTTATTACAAATATAGACATAATAAAAATGACAGACACAACAAATTACTTAATTTACTTAAAAAAATAAAGATATAATCTGTATATATAATATGTTATAACAATATAGTGTTTATTACATTACATACATACATACATACATTAAATTTTATTATTATGCAGAATATAAATGTTTGTGAGCCTAAAGCACAAAACCATTCGCAAATAGCACAGGTATATTTATAACAAGAGCTAATATGTGCTAAAATTATCAAAAAAAATTTTTTCTTTTATACCAAAAATCTATTTGGATATTAAGTAAAGATAATGTTCCATGACAATATTTAGTAAATTTATACCATAAATATATGAAAGCATACTTTTTGTAATTTGCATTTCTAAGAACTTAATTTGGACAACTGTAAAAGTTATGCTATCAATATTTACATTTTTTGCACCCTCAGATTCCAGATGTTTTATTAAATAGTTGTATCTCAGGCAAATTCCCAAAAAAAAAAAAAATATATATATATATATATATATATATATATCTGGCCACTATGACTGGTTTTGTGTTCAGGTGTCACATTATTATTATCATTATATATACAGTTTTCTTTCTAGATACATACATATATATGATGTTGTGTTGAGTTGTACATTCCTGTATAATAACTGTAGTTCTAGATACATACCATCTGTGAGTGAATGGGATCCTGCAGTGAATAAATATGAATATTCACATGTTTGTTTGGTAATTATGTGTTTTACATATTTTACAAATTGTCTGGCCATATGAAGGCAACATGAAACAGGATTTACAACCATATTTTATTTCCTCACTGTGACAAGTGTTTCTGAGTGCAACACAATATTCAAAAAGAATGTCCACACATTATTCGCACCCTCAAGGTAAATCATTTCAAAGTCTATTTCTTGCATTGTAAACAGGAAAATAAACTCTAGGTTGTGACCATAGATGTAATTTAGTGGAGTGAAAGGTAAAAAAGAGCTCTCATCAGTTCTACTCTGTCATATTAAAGAGCTCTCTCTCTCTCTCTCTCTCCTCATCGAGTATTTGAATAAATCTTTGCACATGTTGAAATAAGAGGATTTGGCCTCTCCCATTCTATTAATGAGCTGAGATACACACTTACGGATCGACATCACATTAAACAAACTCTGGATATCATTTCCACATTCGTCTTCATAAAGTCAAGCATTAACCAATATACATGGAGTGCTCACAATGATCCTGCCTCTGCATTTAAATCCATGTGTTAAATCTGTCTTTTAAAGAGCACCATTCCCTGAAGTACACTGCTGTGCAGTGGCGCAGATGACATTTGACAGATAATTGAGATCTTTGTTTCGCTCTCCTGGGAGTCATGTGTTTGCATCTCGTCTGTAATAGGCAGAGAGACGTCTGTTGTGCAGTGGTGCTGTGTGTAATGCTGAACCCTTGTGTGCTTTGAGATCCCTTAAGGCTCTTTTAATAGCTTTCAAAAGTGCAAACAATTGTATCTAAACAATCATACACAAAATAAAAAAAAGGCTACTTACTGTATGTATACATTTTCACATGGTTGTAAATCATTTACATATTGCAGATGTGCACTAGTACAAACTGTAAATATTTGCTGCAGGAAAAAAGTCATATGGCTTTGAAAAAAAAAGGGTGAGTGATGGATATTCATTATTGATAATTATCATTGCATTGATTTATTTTTTATATATATATTTTACATATTTATCTGATCATTTTTAAGATCAGATGTAAGCAAATATGAGTCTTCCTTGCAGTCTACTGATTAAACATTAAGTGTTGTTATTAAAACTATTTAAAATAAATGACAAAACATCTGATAACTAGGCCACGAACTATATATGTTCATTAAATAAGAACATATATAGAAGGTGCTCAGTGTCAATTACACGAACACTAAACACCATCATGGTGAGACTCATTAAACTGAAATATGAAATACACATTAATTTAGCAACATTGCATGTAACATACAACTATAATAAACATAACAGATAAGAAAACATAGAACAAACATGGCTTATGTCAGTTTATGGTCTTTCCTTGTAAATTTTACAGGAATTTAACAGGTATTTACTGTAGCATTTTTTTTTTACTGTAGTTTTGCTGTTTTTACAATGTTTGCCTTGGCAGCTAATTGTGATATTGTGTAAAATTATTACAATTTAAAATAACTATAATTTAAAATAACATATACATATAGTTGTGGTAATTGTGTGCAGTTTTTGTTTTTATTAAAAAAAAATTTAATTAATAGAAAGATTAATGGAATTATAAAATTCCATACCGTCAGATTTGTACGATTCAACTAATTTTTAAAATTCTAAAGAAAAAAATAGTATAAATTCCTATAAAAAAAAAAGTGCTAGTCAAAGACTTGTCATTATTGTTCCAAATTGTATTCATTATTGATGCAAATACAGTCTTCCTTCGAGCTGAATGATTAACTGGGCAAAGCAAAGCAAAGTTCATGATGTACGTTTCTATTGAGAATCTTTCATCATCATGTACACATTGCTTTCTTGAAGTTGTGCATTATTAAGCTCATTCATTCCAGGGGTGATACAAGAAAAGAAGAACTGGAACGCTGATCAAAGCTGAACTACACCATTCTCCAGCCTCATCGTGTCATGATCGTTCATGCTCTGCCCGTCATCAACAATTCCAAAGAGGAAAAACTGCCCTTGACCGTGGGTATTCTCTTTATATATGCCATGAATCTGAGGAGAAACAGCTCAAAGAATGATTACTCTTTAATGTAATTCTATTAAATAAAAGACACTGAAATTTTCATTGCATGAGGAGCGTTTGCTATTTTGAAACTGACAATTTCGAATTCATTTATGCCTCCAAGTTTGACAGCTCGGAGAACATTTAAGACTTTAAAATAGCTCTTAAAACCTGGAGCGGATCTGGATGCGGGAAGATTTCTTTAGTCTTAATGTGCTTCTTTATCTCGCCCCTTCCACAGTCAATTAATCTTGGAGTTTGGGACAAGCAGTCTTTAGACGCTTAACCCCGGCCACTTCCTGTGTGCGGCAGATAGGACGTATCTGAGAGAGGTGTCTTCTCCGGTGACACCGGTACCACCGTGTAATTATGCAGTCCAACCACGACGCAAGACTCGCATGCCCCGGCGACGGTGAAGGGGCGGGAAATGCAAAACTTGACCTTTCCGAAACGAATCCCTGCTCTCACAGGCAGGTCTAATATTATTGCCCTGGGAGCGATCATTAGATTAGTTCAGCCCTTAGAATAAGCCATGGCAAGGAGGGAGAATGTAAGACGTTCCCAGCGCTCCCGAACTAGCATTATGGGAGCAAGGAAGAGGAGGGGAATAATGTATGTACATGTGAATCTGTGTATCTGTAAAGGGGTGTTTATGAAGCAAAAAAAAAAAAAGTGTGTACAGTACTATTCACAGTAACGCTAGGCCTATCATTTGGATTCTAGGCTCTTCTAATCTGCCTTAAAGGGACAGTTCACACAACTCTTAAGTTGTTCCAAACGTCTATGAGGTTCTTTCTTTTGTTGAACACAAAGGAAGATATTTTGAAGAATGTTGGTAATCGAACAGCCGTCGGTGCCCATATATATATATATATATATATATATATATATATATATATGTATATGTATATATTCCCCTTCAAACAGTTTCTTATATATATGTGTATTTCTATGGATGAATTGTCTCTTTAAAATGTGTGACTCTGAATTTCTCATTTGATATGGAATCATCATTTGTGTTACTAAAACTATTTTAAATAGTTGTTGATATTTAAATAAAACCTGAGTAAAATGAAATCTAAATATTAGATGAAAAAAAAAAAACTTAATAACTTATATACTTAATAAAATTAAAATAATAAAAATAGCATTATATGATAAATAATATACAATAAACATGTGAACCAAATGACTAAAATGTTCAAGCTGATTTAAAACATGCATATAACATGTAATACTGTGTGTGTGTGTGTGTGTGTGTGTGTGTGAGAGGGGTTTGTAGGAGATTGTATATTTAACAGTGAAAACAATATTAATAATATGTGTTGTGTTTAACTGTCAATCTTTGTTTCTTCAACAAAATACAAAGCAAAAATTGCTAAATTTAGGGAAAGACAATGAATGAGGTAAATAATATGTAATTTACAAAATAAAGAATTGAGCAGCTGGATAAAATAAAGTTGTGAACTTGTCAATGAAATGTTGATGTCAGGGCTCTCACAAGTATTTTCTTTCAGTCTACCTGAGTTCTAGTTTGTCCAGCATATTGACAGTGCATGGCAGACTAGTGCTGAACTGTCAGTTTATGAACCATCATCCATAAATCGCACTGATTCTGCCCTCTGTCCACATGTTTGTGCCAACTTGTTCTTCCACATCAGCAGCTGGAGCATCAGGATTTGGGTTTATATGTGATATTTTTCAGTGGTTGTGTGCTTCAAATGTCAAAATAATTTGATTCTGTGCTAGAATCAGGGTGACTTTTCTTGCATCATCTGCACAATACATTTTTCTTGCTTTCAGTGGACAGGGAGCAAGAAGACAAGACAAATTCTAAAGTTAAAATAAAAAATATTTTTCACATCAAAGCCTGCAAATTATTGTTTCTACACTTTATTTTCTAATTATTAATGTTATCAAAAATTCAAAAATTTCCCAGAGGAACCTTCCCGAGGGATTAATAAAGTTCTATCTAATCTAATCTAATCTAACAACATTAACATTGCATGACTATAAGTTTATTAGCATGTAGATTTTGTCGATGTCTAATCACATCACATCATTCGAATTTCACATAAAGAAATTCTTTCAACCCAGAAAGCAAACTGTACTCCCTTTGAAACTTGTCTCTAAAATACTAATTTTATGTAATCCCTGGCTATCTGTAATCAGAAGCACATTTAAAACTGGAATATAATTTCATTTCATTCACATGTGTTTCTTATAATCCTTTCTGGATTACAATCAGCCATCAAAATAATGTTTGACATTTAATGATTCCAGCTGCTGTGAGACTATGATATAAGCCTATACTTACCGGAACAGCTTCTTTATGTTTACAGACGTGACATAATGACGCAGTACCCAGTGTTGGGGGTAATATAATATAACTTGGACATTTTAGAGTAATATAACTGAGTTACTTTTTCAAAAAAGTAACGCCAGTTACTTTGTTTTCTTATTTAATGACTGACAAGTCTCCTGACCCCATGTTGGGAGAAATCAGAAATGCAGAGGCATTGTGTGCACTGTGTGAACAGTGATACAGTGTATCCCTCTCAAAAAACAGATTTAGTATTCATCAAAATTCATTAAAATAAACTCAGAATATGACGCAAACCTGCAATAACTAAATTACACATCTAATCTAATTTTATTAACCAATGTCTTTGCTGCTGACCTTTGATGATCCAGTTCAACCATATTTACAAGTAAAAATGACTGTGCTTTATTGTTGTTGTTTTTTTTATTGCTGAAGAGTATTGACACTTTTTGGTGTGCTTTTACATTTGCTATTAATAGAACTTTAAAAATATAAAAAAAAAGCTCTGTCCATATTTAAAAAGTAACGCAAAAGTAAGTTAACATATTACTTTCCATATACTTTCCATAACATATTACAAGTAACTAAGCAACGTAATTAGTAATTTTTTTAGGGAGTAACACAATATTATAATGCATTACTTTTAAAAGTAACTTTCCCCGACACTGGCAGTACCATGCTTGAATTTGCAGTGAAAACTAGTAAAGTATTGCAAGAGACCTTGATTAATCTTTATTATTTATAGTCTTCAAAAATGCATCAAATCAAACCTGCCTGTTTAATCAAAAGCATTACTGACCGATCAGTCTAACCAGCCAAATGCACATTTTTTTGTTTCAATTATCGACTTTCGAAATATCGACTTAAAAGGGTAGCAATATAGAAAATGAGCTGGAATGGTAACCAGCAGCTTTAGCTAAATTAAATGTTTTCAAATAAATGGTAGCTACACACACACACACACACACACTCATAAATTTATGTCAGATAGTTTGGGCATTTCAAGTGAGTTTGATACATGCATTGATAATAATTTATCTTGTTCAGGAGATGATGCATTATGCACTGTTGCAATTTATATGCAAACGCTTTTTGCTTCAAAACTGTACCTTATACCTGCAGGAAAACTGATTCCTTGTCATAACTCAACAACATTTTACTTTTATGGGCAATAAATCCCATTTGTGATCAGATCAATGGCCAGATAAGCAGCCCAAAAATAATGTTCATCTGGTTATATAATATATACAAGGCACAGAAGTATTTCGGTTTTTCTGCTGATGCAGCAAATGCAGTGTACAAAAAATGACATTAGTGCTTCATTTGTCTGTCACTGATTGGGTGAGTTCATGTGAATTTGTGCTTTTTAGTTCCTTGTGAGTCAAAATCAACAGGCAGTGATGTAATTCAGAGACATTTAAACTCTGATCAACTCTGGGGAGATGAGATTAAATGTTCTTTCATATTGTCTCTCAAATGCATTTTTAAATGGCTTGTCCTCACCTTCTGTCTTTCTCTCTCTTTATTTCAGCTGGGTGTAGTATTTTGGAAAATCGGCCACCAATGAAACTATAATACATCCTTCGCTGCTTCCGTGAGCATGAGGTGAGGGAATAATGCACATGTTCCTGTTCCTTAGAGGTTCAACAAGATGTTCCTCGATCCCAATTAGTGAGTTTAGAGCACCCAATGTCCCGCTTTCATTTTTTACTCTGCCTTTCACAGATATGATGTGACAGATGCCTGGTCACTGCTGGAATTTGTGCTTGGCCAGACAAACATGAGTCAAGCAATTACTGTCACTTTGGAGGATGAATTAAACACAGAAGCATATGCACGTCGAAGGTAGCTACACATACAGATGAGGAAATTCAAGGGTTTGAGTTTATTCTCAAGGACAGATGCTTAAGGACGAGGGAGCTTTCATGCAACTCATCAAAACAGACCACGTAGATAAAAAAAAGAGAAAAACAAACGACCTCTATAGGGCGCAAGTCATCTATGTGCTGAAATCGATATATAGTATTTGCACTTTTTCTGAGAATGTTAAACATCAGAAAAATACATACATTTATAAATAACATTCCATTTCACTTCCTCTCAAAGAACAACAACAGCAAAGCATTGTGGCATGGCATCATGAAAATTAAGCATGTTTTGCCTCAAACCAAATGAGCAATTTAAAGCATGACTTAAATGCAATGCAACAAAGCAGTTTCCAGCATGAATTTTGTGCATTGTAACAAATTATTATCATACTTTTTGTCACATATTGTCACAAATATTAAATATTTTAAATAAATAAAATATAAAAAAAAAAAATTCCCAGCATGAATATATCTATATATATTTATATATATATATATATATATATGTATATGAACAGTGTTAAAAGTAGCTATAGGCCTATATAGCAGTTTTAAAGGATTAATTAAATACTTTGCAATAAACATTGACACAATGCATAAATATTTTCAATTTAAATAATGCATAGCTATTTTTTCGCATTATAATAATAAAAATTGTGCTTAATTTTTAATTAAAATAATAGAAAAATGTATTAAATGATTATCAATGGTCCTACAAATAACTTTTTGACAGGTTTTAAACAGTAATCTGTTTCTAAGCAGCCAGTGTAATTAAACATGCCCGTTTTTATTAAAAAGACAAATTAATCTTACTGGTCAAATTCGAGAATGAGAGGAAAAAGGTGACCACAGCTTCATTCTGCAGGCTTCCCAACAGGCCGTTTTAAAAAATCAACTCACAAAGCCGGAAATTAAGCTGTTCCTCTTAAATTCAATAAAGTTCACCAAATGAGACACTTAGCAAATGAAAATACACTATTAGTGGGGAGAAAATAGAGTTATTTAAACAGCGATGAAGGTAATGAAAAGATTAACTGGGTCCAATGCGACGTGAACCTTTTTTAATGCGTTTGTCAAAATGGGCCGCTCGATAACCCGCAGAGAATAAATGTTCCACGGTATCTCTAAAAGTGAATAAATCCATCCCAAGAACAATAGCTTGAACTGTGTTTGAAAGGCAGTGGCTTTAAACAGGGTGTATTTTAAAAGCAATGACTCCAAATGGAACATTTTCAATATATACAGGCATTCCTCTGAAGTTCTGACCTCTGCCACGACCTCTCTTCATGCTGAAAGTCAAACTTTCTAAAAGCACAGCCGTCATATGGGGAACGCCTATGGGGTTAAAACTTAATTTAAAGCTATTGCAAAAGGATTTTGGGAGATTAATGTTTGAAAGTCATCATAAAGCAGTCTGCCGCCCCTAAATCCTTCAGATGAAAGCACAGAAAAAGTCGTCATGTCCACTAATATTGACTGTATAGTCCAAACTCTGGTTTATACAGTAGATGTTTTTAACTATGTACAACATAATAAGATTTTTGTGGTTGTTAGGGTGTCCTGGGTGGTTGCTAAGTGGCTGCTTATACCCCTGTCCACTCCAAAAAAGCCACGTCAAACCCCTAACCATAAGTATGAGCAATAGTATATATAATGTTTATCTACTAATAATCATGATTTAGTGCAGCACTGCTACTCATTGAATTCATTTTCTTATAAAAATATTCAGAGATTTATTTTAATGCACATTCAATAAACCATGTGGTTCTGAGCATTATCGGTTTAATAAAGTTGGCATATTTCGGTAGCAGGTCTTCTCTGAAGTCATTCAGACATCAGTTTGACAGAACTGCTCATCTGCTAAAGATGTAATGCTATATGATCTGCATACATAATGTTGTGTGCTATGATGACTGATGTGTAATTACAGGTTTGACAGAGTTGTACAGTATAACTGTGTATGTGATATTATGTAGAGAAATATTTTAATAGCATATATAGATAGATAGATAAATGTTGTTTTTTTTATACTTTTTGATATTTTGCAGTGTTTTATTTTCTGCTTTTCAAAATTTTTACTTTATTTTTTCAATTGAACCATGTTTGTTTTCTTTGTCATTTTCATTTTGTCTGTGTATTTTAAATGTAATTTCCATTTATTTGCTTTAGTTTTTTTTGTTTCAAGTTAAACTGAACAAAAACAAGACAGGTTGAAAAGTCTTTTCATGTTTATTTTATTTCTGTGAACACTTAAGTAACAAAAATATTAGTTTTGTTATTGTTTTGGTTTTAGTTAAAAATAATAATTTTATAAAATTTTATTTTTATTAAATTTCATTACATTTCATAATTTGATTAATTTAATAATGTTAATAAGCATTTTTATTTCTTTACTTTTTTAGTGTTAGTCTGCTTAGTAATTTAAAGTTAAACTAAATAAAAATTAGGAAAAAAAGTATATTAAAAGTATATACTTAAAATAAGTATATTTTATTTTATTTCATCTCTTGATTATTTTATTACAAGGAAAGAAGATGTTTTATGCAGTAATTCATGACCAGACGGACAGACAGACAGAGAGATTCATTAATGTAAGTGAAGTGTGAAGTCTCGCTTTGTACTAATAGGAGGAAAATGGCTGTGTAGTTCTACATTAGGATGAGATGGAGTATGCAGGAGTCACTCTGCAGGAGCTCCCTTTAGATCCATCAGTCCTGGACTCATTGATCAGCAGTCGATGGGATGAGCTGATCAGAGCTCGGTTCTTCATCACTAGTGCGATCTGGATGAGACGACAAAAACACACAACCTTCCTAAAGCAAGCTTGCAGAAAATATCTTCCCTGCTTTGTGTAATCCATGTCTTTCCATAGCTAGCCCACATGTATTTCTGTCCTGTCCTTTCTGATTTGAGCTTGGATTTATGATCAAAGAGATAAATGACAAGCAAATGTATAGTGTAAAATTCAGAGCCTTTGCAGACTCTCGGACGTGATTTTGGAAAGAGATGACAGGAAAAGCGATGCGTGTGTGTGGCAGCCGGTCCCAGAACAGTGTGCATAATCTCCGGTGAATGTTCAGCTGTGTGTGCATTTCTACTTTGTCTTTGGAAGCGACATTTGTTAGGATAACAATGCAGCGTTCCTCTGATACCTCCAAAGTACACAGCACCAATCCTATGGATAGTTGTATGTAATAAGCGTTTTGTGTTCTCAATCTGTCACAAAGCTATAATTCCTATTTCAGCTATTTTTTTTCTTGTCTCTTCCCCTGTTTTATTCAATTTAACTCAAAGCTGAATATAGATTAAACAGGAAAATAGTGCCTGCTAAATATAAATGTAGATTATGCCATGAATAAAAAAGTCCATTAGGAAGGAAGTTTGTTAAAGTTTTCTTATTATAGCCTATATTATGTATTGTCTTCGTATGTCTTGTATTCTAATTTGCAACCTAAATTGGTATTACCTAAAACTAAAAGGTGAGAAATATTACAAGAGTTTGAAAATAAAAATAAAATTCTAATGTCTGAGGTCCACCATGTCTGTTTGTTTTTTTTCTTTTCATTTTTCTAACATTTTTCATTTTGTATCCAGTTTGTATCCTTCCATGGGATTTTGGTAATTTCCTTGCAGGAAGTTTTCTGCAGGAGTTGGATAAGTAATAAGTAAAACATCCTGTAGAGTGATTTTGTGCCTCTATGCGATGTAAGCTGTAATTTTTTTAAATGAGCAAATTAGCAAAAAAAAATGGGTAAGGTTAGGGAGGTCTTTATTTTCCAAGTAAAGGTGTCAACCACGGCATTTAACAATGTGACTGTCACTTGCAAGAAGTGGTAGGCTATAAATATCAGAAAAGGCTATATACACGTGGTGTAAATAGCCACTGCCAAAAAACAATGATCCCAAAACTTATTATCCATATGAACTTGTCAGATATGAAAATTGTGAAGCAATAATTCATTGATGTTTGACACCGTGGAGGTGAACAGTGTATGCTGTTATGACAAGCGGTATGTGTTGAAAACAACCAATCACAAGAGCGGAGAGATCTGACCTTTGATCCCTGCCTCCAAAGCCTTAAAAGTCTATTTGACGAGCAAGCAGGGGTTGAGCAGTTGAGAGAGCATCGGGCCAGCGCTGCTTAGCGCCTTTCTCGTGAAAGCGCACTTTTGCACACGGGTAGTGTTCTGTGTTCTCGCAGTGCAGAAATGTTCCCTTGCGAGAATAGTTTTCCGCGTACAAAAACGGTTTGTCTTGTTTGTTTTTTTTTTTTTTATGTGCGCTACATTTTAAACTATTTAAACGCCATAGTCATATGGAGCTTTTTTTAATTTGAATTATGCACATTTGAATTATTTACAAGTGTTATTTAACAAAACTCAATGTTATATGGGATTTAAAATAGCTTTGAATTTGATTTCAGATTTGAATTTGAAATTATTTTACTTGAATATTAAACATTTGAAAATGAACACAACTGATTTTTTTTTTTAAGGCAG
>JAUMHI010000063.1:18879280-18890591 GCA_032359435.1 Enteromius unitaeniatus
AATCAGCAAGACTTTTAAAGAGAATAAAGTACTTTTTTGATTGCGAATCAGTGCAGTGTCTGGTGAGTGTAATTCTACCACTGAGTTCACTCTGATGTGAATGTGTGTCGCGTTGTGCAGCATATCAAAATAACACGATACTATGATATTCCTTAAAAAGCTGATCGTGGAGTAATTTTTATCGTCCATGATCAAAAATCCTCCTTTCCTCCTTTCTTTTCAACGAGCAGATTCAGAGCCGCCTCATCAGTAGCACTGCCGGTCGCCATATCTCTGTGCTTTTATGAAGAAGACGCAACTGCGCAGTGTGCACCTTTCGGGTAGCGCAGCAAGAACCGGGTTGACCCGTTGCTCGGTACTACCAGTACTTCAGAAAAACTGGTACCGTAACATTTTCTAATTTTTACCGTCTTGGTACCGAAGTACCGGGCCTTTTGACAACACTAATCTACATATATATCAAAGCATGATTTTCTTTTTTTTTTTCTCCACAGAAACAGGCTTCCATAAATGATAGCCATAGCACAGAGCAAGGCATTACAATTGGAGGAAATTATTGTTGTTTCCATCTTTGAAGTCTTGTCCCTTTGTAGCAACACATGGACACCCATTTCCATTTAAACAAGCTTCAAAATCTCTAAATGTTTCAGTTGCTCCTTTTAAAAGGCACAGAGAACTGACTTTCATTAAAGTCAATTCATATTCATCACATCCATCCAAATAAAGCACATTTGTTTTTGTTTTCTTTAAAACAAAACAGATGGTTATTCTTTTGTCTAACACAAGCGCATCGAGCGGATTGTCAGGCCTTTTTAAAGCCAGTGGGCAGCAAACGGTTTCTAAAAAATACCTTTTTATTTAATCTGTCTTTTAATTATGCATGTCATGAAATGCTGTAGCATCTGATAATAAAACAGAGGAATCTGCCAGTTTAAGCTTTCAGTTAAAAAATACAATTTTATGGGTCACTGCAATTTTAATATAGTAGATTTAATTAAGATCTGAAAGATTGCTGAGTATGAGTTTTGAGAGATTTGATAAATCTCTACAAGATAGTTACTATCAAAAATAAATGCCTACTTTAAATCAGACTATCTTTAGCATCTTTACATCATCACTTAAAAGACGTAGGCCATCTTATACAAGCAAACACCTCGAGTGAACACTTACTGTACTCGTGATGATTCACAATTTCTCTATACAGACAGTGGAAGAAATAAAAAGCAAACAATGTGCAAAGGTAAAAGGGTACAAAACGTTTTAATGAATTCAGTATAAAGCAGGAACATTTTTATAGTTAATAGCAGCGATTACAGCTGATATTTCCTAAATGTGTGTTCACATTTTCAAACTGGATTTTGTCCCATTCTTCTTGGCAAAATTGCTTGTGCTTCATCAATTTGGACAGAGACCATTTGAGAACAGCAATTTTTAAGTCATTATACAGATGTTCAATTGAATGCTCCACTCCAGAACATAAGTCCAATAGTCCAGAGACTTTTGCTGGGTCATTGCCTACTTCAGAGGAATCTTGTGCGTATGAACTCAACGTCTCCATCCCATGATGCACTGCGAATGATGTAAGCAGATGTTCAAAAGGTTAAAATGACTATGAGTTTTTAGTACTTTAATTCATTAAAATACACTAAATTGATCAAAAGTCATAGTAAAGAGAAAAACAAGTTGCAACAAATTTGGATTTTCCAAATTTGGACAATCACATTTTCTACCCAAAATATTTAACAGCACACCTGTTTTCAACATTCATAATCAGAATATTTTCTTGAATAGTAAATTAGTAGAATAATTTCTAAAGAACCATGTTTCACTAAAGAGTAATGATGGGCAAAATTAAGCTTTTTGCAATCCTTGGAATTGGAAATGCAAATGCAGTGTTTCACTTTTTTGTTATGATTCTTGTTTCCTGTATTACAGTAGATGAGTTTAAAATCACTTGATAATTTTTCAAAAGGGATATAAAAGGTCCAAAGATCATAATGTGGACAGAATGGGTAGAAACCAACCATAAAACAAATTTTTTTGTGGCCCAGTCTCTTTAGTTCAAGAAACGCAGCTGTAGTATTTACAAGTGGCAATATAACACGCCACAAATTTTGGGTTTATCATGTTATGACCAACAACAGAAATTTACAGTGTATGTTTTACAGGCAGCTGTAAAACACACTGAAGTAAAAGCCATCAGGTATCTGCTGTGCACTCCAGCAAACGTGTCTTCATGTTCTTTGACAAAGTTGCATCTTGCATGACATTAAAACAAATTAATGCTGCTTTTAGCCAAAGAGCTCAATGCTGTCAACTCGATTTCACTAAATTAGACCAAAGGCGAACTTGACCTCTCCACACTGTCAACCGAAGATGCTTCAGTGCCTAGAAACCAAACGTATCTACCTAAAATAATCACAGCTGCTCAGTGAGGAGCTTGGAGAACACAAAAATCCTTCAAATGTTTCAGAAGAACTTAAAGAAAAAACACCATCCAATCAATTCCTAACAGATACAAGCCCAACCCAACATTTTCTGCCATTTTGCTCAGAAATACGTCATATTACTGAACTAAAATGGGTTATGCATGAAGATCTCTTGAATTGGTTCTGCTTTCTTTAGTAATAGCTCAGCCCATGACGGCACTACAGAGAGCCGATGGCGTCTCACCAGTTTGATATTTACAGACAGTCCTTCCCTAGTCGCACTCATCTCACTGAAGAGAGCGCCTCTTTCATCACATGAATAAAATGATCACACAAAGTTTCCCTGCAGCTTTCACCTCATAAGAAAAGCAGAAAGCCCTCCACGCAGCCATTGAGAGAGTCAGATTATTCACAACTAAAATGTTGAGCGGCTGAAAGCGATGTATTCTTCACAGCCAATTTGTTGTTATTCAGCTTAATTCTGTGGCCTGAGATGACCACTGTGCACAAAGCTGAAAGAGAGGAAGATTTGATGGACATCTCAGCTCTCTGTGAGCTTGTCTGTGCAGAACTTAACAGCCAGACTCCTCTACTACAGATGGATCTGAAACTAAATGAGCAGAACTTACTGCATCTGTATACTAATAATCATTTCTTAGGTATTTCTTTGGTCTCGTTTTCTATGAAAGAAGTTTCCATTTATAAAACATTTGGTAACACTTTCTATAAAGCCTGTATCTATAATACATTATAAGGGTATTCTTAAAGCATTATAATACCACATGTCAACACAGCCTCACTCCAACTCGTCACATTTTAACGCTTGGTCAGGACCCTTTTGCATCATTTTTCGATCCTCAAGGTACCAGTTTTTAGGCACATTTCGACGTGGGGGGTCCTCCATTGTTTTCAGTCGTTTGGCTTAATGGAATGGTTTGCATGCATATATAAATTTATTATATAATTTTTTAGGTTTATTGGAGCACCAAACCCCACTCCTACTTCAAACCTACCCACCTCTGAACAATATAAACACACACACACACAGAGGCAGTGTGTGTATAGTACAGTTACTGTACTTATTATTATTATACAGTTACTGTACTGTAAATACTGCTGTCATCTCATTCAGGAAACACTCGCGTCTGGTAGCATGACGCAATGGATCACGAGATACACAAAAGCCAAAAGTATTTCACAACAGCGAGATGCAATCGATCACGAGACGCGCAAAAGCCAATGACAGCCAACAATGACTTAAGGACGTAAGGAAGTGCATTTTTTGAAATCACTCACAAGCAGGAAGTACATGGAAGACGGAGACAGTCACCGCGTCTATTCCTCTCACAAATCAATCGGTTTGAATCAAAAGACTTGGAATATGAATGTCTTTTAAATAAATGATGATGATGGTTGTATCTGCCTGCTGTATCTTGTGTTTTATTCACAGATCACAGATGGTAGGTTTAGGGGCAGGGGTTGGGTTACGTGCTCATAAATGTGTAAATAATATAATTTAAAATAACTGTTTTGACTGTTTACATTGAAAAATCACAACCCTGCATATATTGTTTTACTCAATATATATTTCAATTATGATAAAAAAAAAAAAAATATATATATATATATATATATATATATTTATATATTCCACCGGGATGTTGATGCCAAGGGTTTCGTATTAAAAACAACGGAGGACCCCTTATGTCGAAATGTGCCTGAAAAAGGGTACCTTAAGGATCGAAAAACGCCGCAAAAGGGTCCTGACCAAGCGTCAAAATGTGACGAGATGGAGTGAGACTGTGTTGGTCAACTAGCTCTCATTCGAGTATTAGTAGTGCTTTATTTGTTTATTATTATTATTATTATTTTTTTTTTTTAATGTACTTGCTACTATTTAACTCATCTCTATTCATAGCTTTCAGAAATTCAGATATAAACTTATATTATATATTTTATAAAAAGAAAAGCCAAAATGGCCGTTTTATTTTCAATTATTTTTATTTGCAATTCTAAAGTCTTTATTTCTTATTTAATACATTTAAAGACTCATTTATTTATTTATATATTTTTTTCTATTTCCAAAATGGGCTACATTTAAAAAAGACTAAATTGTGAGATAAAAAGCTGCAATTATTATTAGAATCTTTTTGTTGTTGTTGTTGTTCCATGTAGGAAAATGGGTTTTATTTATTTCAGATAAAAAAAAAGCATATAGAGATTCTCTTCAAATACTCATGTCTAGAGTGACCTGCAAACTATCTGAGAATCCTTCCACATGTATCACTCTACTTCCTGTGTGCAACCAATCACAGCTCAGTCAACGATTAGGACGATGGAAGGGAAGTGACAGGTGGCAGAGAGGAGGATTAAAGCATTGTATCTGTCAAGCAGCAGCTCACTGAGAAATTGCGGGATGCGTGTGATTCCATTCAGAGCTAGTTAGCATGCTCAGTGCTTTATATCTGCGGCTGACAGGGTCTTACAGCAAGATCAGTGGAGAGCAGCGATTGATGGATCGTCTCAGGTGTGCAGACACTCACTGACATGTCAAAAGCAACAAAGATCATGCTAATGAGCCACTGTTTGTGTGTGTGTGTGCATCTCTCACACTCGCTTAGCTAAGTATGGATTGGAATAATAAAAAAAGTAAAAAGATATCGCTAAGCCATTATGCCATTTCAAGGTCAGTAATCTTGAGTTTGCATAATTCAAGATGAGTTTTGTTTTCTACAAGAACATTTTGTACATTTTAAATTAGTACATTTTAAACATGAAATAATTCAAATCATTACTCAGTGTCACATGATCCTTCAGAAATTATGACAAACTGTTACTGCATTATTCGGGAGTTTTTTTGGAACCTGCAATACTTTTACTACTTTATAGAATTCTTTGTTGAATAAAAAAGTTCAAAAGTAGAGCAATTATTATTATTACTACTATTTTTTAATCAATAAATTAAAAAATAAATGAAATAAAAAAAAATAAAATAAAAAAGCTGTTTATTCAGCAAAGAAACTGATAAAAATGTATCACAGTTTCTTAAAATATATTTGACAGCACATCTGTTACCAACAAGTCTAATGATAAATCAGCATATTAGAGTGATTTCTAAAGAATTATGTGACAGTGAAGTAATGGATAATCGAAATTTAGCTTTTCATCAAAAAATGTTAATGTTTTAAAGTGCATTAAAATAGAAACCCATTATATTAAATTGGCATAATGTTTCACAATATTACTTTTATTCTGTATTTTTGATCAAATAAATGCAGCCTTGATGAGTATGGGAAATTTAAAAAAAATATTACAAATCATACTGATCCTAAACTGATGACTTGTAGTGCGTGTGTGTGTGTGTGTGTGTGTGTGTGTTGAATGACTATTATTTCTCTTTCATTTACAGACACCGGTTAAAAAAACAAACAAAAACAAAACTAAATAACAGGCATCAGTATTGGTATCAGCAATACTTTGCCTTTTAAAAAAACAAATATAAAAGTAATCAAACAAATATATTAAATATACTGTCTTTATATTGCTTCCACAGTAATGTTTTTCCACCTAAAAAAAGGTTAGGTATGATTAATCATGATTATATTTGAGATTTTTTTTTTTTTTTTTTTTTTATAACCACTTTTGTTGGTTTGTTTTCTGTACATGTGCACAAAGCTGCGTATACTAGCAAATTCCTTCTGTGAATCAGGCTGTGAAATGTACAGTGTCAGATGAAGGTTGGTCCACGACAGAGGCTAAAATGAATTCCCAATCAATCCTTCTGCTCTCCTCTCCTTTTTTAAAACAATTTCCATATTCATTTGTCCTCTGAAAGCCTGAAGAACTCATGCGTTTCATGTCTAACACAAAGTAAAGAGGAGCACAGACAGGGCTAATGAGGTCTCGAGTGAATTTGTCCGGGTCCAACCTTCACTGCAACACAAATGACACTTTAGTTAATCCAATTACTCTTAGATCATGATCAAAAATGCATAAGCTTATGAAATGATCCCATCTCAGAAAGGCTGTGTTATGGTCCTCTCCACCTAGAATTTCTGTTGTTGAGGAGGTTAAAGCCTATAATTGCTGTATTTCTATTCTTTCAGGCTATTTTCGTGCAAGGTTTCAAATATCTAGTGCTTTATGCTGTACAAATAGAGCAACAGAAATGACACATGCTTTAGACTTTTTCTGTGTTGTATAAACAACAGTCTACAGGATGCAATTCTATCTATTTTCTCTATTCTGACTGTCCTATAGAGTTAATCAAACTTTGCTTAATATTGAACTTTAGGCCGCTGACAGACTGAGTCGGCGAATCTTCTTTTGTTACGGTCAGCGCATTTCAATAAGCCTCCGCCACAGAGTTGGGATGAGATAAAGTTTATTAATAATTTACAGATGGTCCTCGTGGCCTGAGCTCCTCCGGATCATTTAGGCTCGAGCTCACGCCTCGGTCTGCTGTCTGCTTTCTGTCAAACGCAGCTTTTATGTCACTATTTCCAAGGTCAAAATACTGGTAGCATTAGATGTACAGTGAGAGGTCACAGCATGCCGCTCGCCGCTAAAGAGACTCTCAGAGCTGAAGGAGCTCAAAGACTCCTTCAGAAAGGTTCAGAACAATCTACAGAGCAATCCATCAAGCTGCTAGCCATATGACAGCTAACTTCCTGTCTCATACAGTGTGGCCTAGAGAGATAGGCTGCGTGGGTCAGATGCCATTCATAACTATAACAATCCACCGGTCACATACAGTGTGTGTCAAGAAGGGCGTGTTTTTTAACTGCAGATGTGAAATTCCGTATATTTAAATGTACACTTTTTTCAAGATTTATTTGAGTTTAATAAATGTTAAAATTATAACACAAATTTACTGTAATGCTGAATGGATTTCGTTTTGTGTGTTCTACAATTTATTATATATCAAATAGTAGTATTTTAATAAATTGTAGAACACAACACATGTAATAATAATAACTTTCCTCAAGCCATTGACCTTTCTTTTTTTTTCCCATAAAATTTAATGTCAATATTTTATCCAAAGCCCTTCACTGAAACTCTTCTCAGTGTCTCAAAAAAATAAATAAAGATCAAAAATAAAATAAAATTAAAATACTACTAATAGTAAATAAATAAATAATTGCTGTTTGTGGTAGAAATTACATTCATTTATTACATTACATTACATAAAATAAAATAAAAACACTATTAATTAATAAATAAATAAATAAATAAATAATTGCTGTTTATGGAAGAAAATAAGCCATTCTCAGTTAATGTAAATAATTAAATTATTTAAGGGTACAAATTGAAAAGTCAATCAGCAAAAGTTAGTGATGAATGCACAGTAAAAAGTTTTCAATACATCTTGAATGTGACTTTCATATACTTTCACATATTTTGTTTCTTTTTTGTGGCTCTTTTTAATACATATATATATATATATATATATACACTCACCTAAAGGATTATTAGGAACACCATACTAATACGGTGTTTGACCCCCCTTTCGCCTTCAGAACTGCCTTAATTCTACGTGGAATTGAAATGTTGGCCCATATTGATAGGATAGCATCTTGCAGTTGATGGAGATTTGTGGGAAGCACATCCAGGGCACAAAGCTCCCATTCCACCACATCGCAAAGGTGCTCTATTGGGTTGAGATCTGGTGACTGTGGGGGCCATTTGAGTACAGTGAACTCAGTGTCATGTTCAAGAAACCAATTTGAAATGATTCGAGCTTTGTGACATGGTGCATTATCCTGCTGGAAGTAGCCATCAGAGGATGGGTACATGGTGGCCATAAAAGGATGGAAATGGTCAGAAACAATGCTCAGGTAGCCTGTGGAATTTAAATGATGTCCAATTGGCACTAAGTTGCCTAAAGTGTGCCAGGAAAACATACCCCACACCATTACACCACCACCAGCAGCATGCACAGTGGTAACAAGGCCTGATGGATCCATGTTCCCATTCTGTTTAAGCCAAATTCTGACTCTACCATTTGAACGTCTCAACAGAAATCGAGACTCATCAGACCAGGCGAGATTTTTCCATGCTTCAACTGAAATTTTGGTGAGCTTGTGCAAATTGTAGCCTCTTTTTCCTATTTGTAGTGGAGATGGGGTCTTCTGCTGTTGTAGCCCTTCCGCCTCAAGGTTGTGCGTGTTATGGCTTCACAAATGCTTTGCTGCATACCTCGGTTGTAACTATTGGTTATTTCAGTCAACGTTGCTCTTCTATCAGCTTTAATCATTCGGCCCATTCTCCTCTGACCTCTAGCACACACAACTGCAGCATACTGGATGTTTTTCACACCATTCTTTGTAAATCCTAGAAATGGTTGTGTGTGAAAATCCAAGTACCTGAGCAGATTATGAAATACTCAGACCGGCCCGTCTGGCACCAACAACCACGCCACGCTCAAAATTGCTTAAATCACCTTTCTTTCCCATTCTGACATTCAGTTTGGAGTTCAGGAGATTGTCTTGACCAGGACCACACCTCTAAATGCATTGAAGCAACTGCCATGTGATTGGTTGATTAGTTAATTGCATTAATGAGAAATTGAACAGGTGTTCCCACCCCCAAACAGACGAGAACCAGAAACACACACATTACAAACGATCCCCGCTGCATTCAGGTAACGTTAGGGGGGGGAGGTCATATTATGTTAGTTTTAATAAATAAAAATGTGATAAAAAAAAAAAAGAAAAAAAATAATTTTTTATTTGTATTTTTGCCGTATCAAAAACATACCGAACCGTGACACTACTGTATCGTATCGAACCGTGATTTTTGTGAACCGTTACACCCCTAATATATATATATATATATTGAACCTAAGCTGGAATTGTTGGTGAAAACTAGTCAGGGTTCTTTAGCAGTTCATCACTACTGAGGCACATGAAGGCGGTCTGCGGCTCACGGTGGGAGTCTGATGTATAGGTTCTGTGTAGGAGGCAGTACTCTGACAGCAACACAATGAAAAACAACCCCTTTTACATACGGTCCTGCCAAACTGTCAGAGAGATGGCTTCATCTGCCATTCCACACAGCTGCACCACACAAAGAGCCCACCAGCAGCTCTGAGCCCAGAACGCTTCGAAACACCAGCATGAGTGAGACGTTAAATACATGCAAATTACAGTGCTTTTGTGGATTAACACCTGCACTGGACCATCAAATACTTCACTAAAGAGAGTACAGATATATTTGCCATCACTTCAGAGTTTTGCCATTAAAGTTGCAAACTCTCACCAGGGTTGCTATAGTTAACTAACAATAAAAAATATATGAAAGGTTCAACGGATAACTCCCTTTTTAACAATTCTCAGAAATCATGTTTTTTAATTGTGCATTCCAGTTAATATCAATCAAACTGCAGTTGGGTTATTTTAATAAGATTAAAAAATAACATGAAATACAGGTAACTAACACAATAATACAATTAATTATACATAATAAAATAAAAGTATGATTTTTGAAAATAAATAAATAAATGAAATTTTTGGGGGTTTTATCTATTATGTATATATGTATATATATATATATACACATACACACACACATATATATATATATATATATATATATACTATAACTTTCAAACAGTGTTATCTGTTTTTGCAAAAAATAAAGAAGACTGAAAAAAATGAAGACTAAAATTATAATAGATACTAAAATAGTATATTACAGTAATAATTAACAAAATTGCACTATTATGCTTACAGAATGAAAGTATATCAAAGATATATCACAGAAAAAAAGTTCCATCAATATCTTGTAGCTTAAAACAAAGCAATGGCAACTTTAACATTAGTCTTTGAGTTTAGCGTGCTGGACCAGAAAAACGTTTAGAGTGCCAGTGATAATTTCGCTGACTGTCTTCGTCTCCCCAGAATTGAGCAAAAGGGGTTTTTGATATCTTTCAGCTCAACCCAAATAAAGAAATCTCTTGAGCAGCTCTCTCGCCTGTACTCGAACACAGTTCTGCCAACTTGCATTTTCTCCAGCATGCACAGACACTAGATCCGGGCCGGTTCTGCACTGCTGTCCCAGATCTTCACATCAAAAAGAAAATACCCAGTCCACATGCTCAGTGGGATCGGCCTCTTTAGCCTTACATTTTCAGTGTTTGTAAGAAAGTTTTAGTTGTGGAAGCTCTATAGTGTGCCTGCGGAGCTCTTGGGTGATTTGCTAAGTACCTCTGTAAAGAAGTCTTCTCTAAAGCTTCTGCATTTGGTTGGATTCTTTATCAGGTCTGGATCCGCTTAAGTGGATCTGATACAGGTGTCAGTTTGCACATCACGTCTGCACATCTTCTTGCATGACTGAAAAAATATCACAACGTTAAATAAGATACACAAAAGCCTCATTTGAGCTTATATGCATGTTTATATCAGTTTGGGTCCAATGTTTGGGGTCAGGAAGATGTTGTTGTTTTTTTAAAGCCTATGCTCAGTAAGACTGCATTTGCTGCATTTGATCAAAAGTACAGTAAACTGTACATGGGAAATTTAGTTTTTAAAAAGGGATTATCACCATTATTTACAACATGGACTAAATTTTAATCCAATATTGATGTTATAGGAGCAAACTAAAAACTCTCCTTTCTTGATAAATCTTCTTGGTTTAAAAGATTAAGGTAATTATCAGTTGTTTTAATTTCCCAGTAAAAGATAAATATTTTTTTTACATGATTTATCACATCTAATTTGTACACTGTTACAATTTAAAATACAGTAACTGTTCTGCATTTTAATATATTTTTAAGTTTATTAATACAAGACTATTAAGACTATTAAGACTATTAAAACGTTTCCCAACCAGAAGCCGTGGGTGGATAAAACCATCCGCGACGCTCTGAGATCTCGCACCGC
>JAUMHI010000063.1:18890691-18903508 GCA_032359435.1 Enteromius unitaeniatus
CAATGGCAGTTGTATAAGGCATTTCACTACATTTCGTACTGTGTATGTTTGTGTATGTGACAAATAAAATTTGAATTAGAATTTGAATTTGATACAATATAAAATGTATTTCTGTGAGGGCAAAGATTACATCATCCAGAGTCATTACGGTTAATTAACAAAAAAAACAAAATAAATAAATAAATGAGTAATTGTGGTACATCCACACCAGGCTCCACCCTCACTTGCTCACAACGATCACCGTCCCCTGAGTACTGGTCACCAACACCTGTCAGCCACTCCCCACACTAATCAACTACCACGTAAAACCACAGTCACTGTCCGTGCTCGTTCATGACAAGTTGGACTCATTCTGGCAAGAACTTTCTATCAGACTTACCTGTTATACTTACCCTGTGTACTCCCCAGGCTCCAAGGAATCCTTCTCTGTGTCTCCATCATCTGCAAGCTGTGGTGTGTGGTTGTGGTCCTCTATGTGTCTCCATCTATGTGTGGTTGTGGTCATCTATGTGTCTCCATCATCTCCAACACTCCATTGCTCCTATGATCAAAGACATTCTAGTTACTCTCAACCTTAGTACTCTCCAAACAAGCCATCTACAGATACTCACCTGTGTTCATCTGCTTACTCCAACCATTGTCCTCATTCTGCAATAAATACTAATTTTATTATAAATTGACCTTCTGTGTTGAGTCCGCTTCTTAACAAAATGCATAAATAAAATGTATATAAAAGTAATAATATATATATATATATATATATATATATATTTCCTTAAAAATAAAAAGTGTACTACATAAGCTAAATTTGTTAGCAGAATATTAATGTGTTCTGGGCGTTGTTATGTGGCTGCTTACCGCTGGTCAAAGTCAGAAGAGTCCATGATGAGCTTGATGATATCCTTGCCAATTGGTCCAATTGGTTTAAAAATTTACACACTCATTCATGTCTGTTAACACAAACAGCAGTAACACTGATGCTTGACTTACTGCAGCAAGCACCACTAACAGACATGTGATAATTACTAAACATATACAGCATGCAAATGAATTTACTTTCACAAGAGGCCTGTATTCTGAACCACCTGTTCTGCACAAGTGGGTGTAATTGCTTTTTGGATGAAGTAGCCGTCGTGCTGCATCGTCTCCAACTATTTGCATGGCAGTGATGGAAAGCCTTTTATCCCATGTATGTTATCGCTGCTATCTGCAATACAGATGCCAGGTTGGTCGCTGGTTTAGGAGTCAGCGATGATCAGAGGCAACACAAATAATCAGCCCCCCTTTCGCCGAAGCATTACGGAGATTGCATCTGAGGGAGTGACTGATTTTCCCCAGTTTATCTGATATTAGGGGAAATGGATTATTCAGATGCTTCAACAATTGTCTGTGGAAGCCCGTGGCAAGAAAACTCATTCGCTTGATCCTGAAAGATACAGGCCCACTGTGGCCGGATGGCTTTCTTTATAGATACCAGATGTGAATTTAGAGAGGAAATTTCCTGCCTGATTTGTATTTTTGCCATACATCCAGTTATTTGTCATAGAGAGAGAGAGAGGGGAAACAGTGTCTTCAGTGTATTTTTCTTTAGCTATTAGAATCCGACTTGTGTTTTGATACACTTGCAACCAGTCTGAGTCACACGGAAGTCATTCAGCATCTGAACATTAACAACTTGACATTGAATGGTGTAGAGAAAATTACATAATGGATAATAAATATAAAAAGTGCTGCAGTTGCACACATAGAGTACAGTAGGGTCACCAAATCCAGTAACCTGTTATGATTCCTTGTCGGATTTGGTGACTCCGTTGTACTGTATATCTGCAGCTGTTCACATCAGAGCAATATGCCTTCTAAAATACAGAATAAAAATGTTTAGACATCACCAGCGGCACACCTGCATTTTTTCACATCAGTGCAAAACCTTTACAGACAGAATCTAGGTAACATTAAAGCCACTTTATAATAGAAGAGCTCTCAAGGATGATTGTATTTAGTATTGAGAATGGGTTCGTTAGGGATTATTATTTAATCTTCAGAAAAAGTACATTATTATGACTTCTTTATTTCTTAATACTTTTACTCTGAAACAAGAACATTATTATAACATCCTTGTAACATTCAACTGATGCCCCATATAGGCCCTGCCAAAATATAAGCAGTAGAGAAATGTCAAAAAATTATCAAACCATGACAGTTATTTTGTGAAAAATGTGGACATCAGGAAAACATTAATAATGCAAAAATGCATGATGGCTCTCTTTTAAGTATTGAACAATGCATTATTCTAGAGCTATAAATCACATAGAACACATTCAACAAGCAATTTCATCAAATTCAGTTATGTCCGGTTTCTGATTTACAGAATTCACTGCTGCACAAAACAACCCCTCGTAACCCCATTTAGGTCAGTGTCCTGTAGCCTGTGGGAACAGTGTACAGTTGTTCACACCGAGTGGAAGGTTTGTGTGTGTGTTGGGTGATGGCAGGGCCACCAGCCACTTTAATTAATAAGAGAATACCTCTGGACGACAGCCCAGAGCCCAGACATCATACAACCGTTCTGTCAACACACACTGCCAAAACTCTGGGGTCAGTCCATGTGAGGTGAAATGCAAAAGGACATTATGACTAGTTACAAAGGAAGATGTTGGAAAAGATGTAAAAGCATTGGTTTGCTTTTTAAATTAGGCTCCCATCAATTGCATAGCTTTAACCTAAACAAGCTAAAAAAAATGGCAACACCACACTTTCTAGGTTCAGAATTTACACTGGAATTTTGAGGGAATCTCAAATTCTGCACTCTTATTGGTAGATGATGATAATGCTATAATCATTTAAAGTCGTAGTGTAAAGTTGTACTTTTATATGGCAAGGATGACGGGAATGTACAATGTTAAAGTTAAAATGATTTTTTTTTTACTTCATATTTATAATAATGAAAAAAAGGAAATCATAATTTCTGTGAAAATATTAAGCAGCATAACAGTTTGTTATAATAATAGGTTAAATGTTCCTAGGAACACATCAAACTCAGGTCCTGTGACTGGGGTAACTATGTTGAAAATTCAGCTTTGAATTTGCTAGCTTTCCTTCCAGGTTAATTCTGTGGGATGTTTTTGCCCATTTTATCATCCAGCAAGCATAAATAGTCTGAAAATAAATCACACAGAAACGTAATAGCAAATCTTCCCCTTAACATGCTGCACAATTTGATATATTAGCGAGTTCTTAATCAGAGTTAGTGAGTAAAAATAGTGGATTTAAGAAAAGAAAATTTGGTAATGCCCGCTGACGGCTTCCTGATCCACAAATGACCACATACACATACTGTAGAGTGATAATTGATATTGAACTCATCATCCGTGGCAAACAATCTCCACCGTGAAGGCAGATGAAACACCAGTTGATCTTCACACCACACAGAGACGCAAATCGAGTGGCTTCAACGCTGATTAAAGGAATAACCAATTTGAGTAAAATGAGATTGGTCCTCTGATGCAGTAAAACGACTTCAGTTACAGGTCTTAAATAAAGTACTGTTCATTAGCTCTGTATATCATTAGCATTTGCGGATAACGTCTTCTGATTGGACTCATCTATCTGAAGAATCTCACTTATTTATTTGACAGGGTCTTTTTGTAACTGTACACACACACACACACACAGCAGCAGCAGCCTCTACAAAAAAAAAAAAAATTGACAAAATAATTGAGCGGCAAATTACACTGAAGCATTTGAGATTGCATCAAACTGGTCGAGACAGGAAATGTGTGTATGAGAGAGAGAGAGAGAGAGAGAGAGAGAGGATAAATGTAAGATAGGAAAATGAGTGCGACATTAAAGCAAGACACTTTATGATGTTTAATGGAGCTCTGGCAAATGTCACTCAACCTTTGAAACAATTGAATCAGACACGTCGCCACAGAATGAAGGTTTTATTGAGCTTTTAAATATTCAGTTTGGTCTTTCATATAATTTCTGTCAGAACTTTGGAGCAAAAAAAAAACAAAAATGTTTTTCAAAGTTAGTTTTTAGAAAATCCTTTATTCTGGCACAGACTCAATGTTTGCTGTTCAAAGGTGCCAGTAGTTCATCTATAAATGAATTGTTACTGAAAACGTACTCAGCCTCAGGCCATCCAAGATGTAGATGAATTTGTCTCTTCATCAGAACAGATTTGGAGAAATGTAGCATTGCTCACCAATGGATCTTCTGCAGTGAATGATTGCCGTCAGAATGTCCAAAACATCACAGGTGCATTCCAGTCCATCAGTTAACTTCTTGTGTGGTGAAAAAACAAATCTTTGTGAGAAACAAATCCACCAAAATACCAACTTCAGTCAAGATAATAGTCCATAATACCTGATGTTTCCTTCAATCAAAAAGTGCATGCCCTGTTTTCCTCTCATATCAAAATACACCAATGTATAATTTAGTTTTAGATTGTTTTCACTTCTAAATGGTGCTTGATCTCTGCACATTTTTCTCCTGATTCAGATGAGGTGATGAACACACAGCTTTTCACTTCACAAGATGTTAATTGAAAGATTACTTGTGGATTATTGATGTTTTTATCAGCTGTTTGGAATCTCATTCTGATGGCACCCATTCAGTGCAGAGAATCCATTTGTAAACAAGTGATGCCAACATTTTCCACAATTTGTTATTTTGTTCTTTTGAAGAATCAAACTCATCTACATCTTGGATGGTCTGAGTACCTTTAGCAATTTTTTGGGGGCGATCTATTCCTTGAACATATGCTTATATATCTCATTATCAACATCTATCTAATGTACTTGATCTAACAGATGAAAATTGAAAGAAAGTCCATTCACATATGTGCAAATATCCCTCTCAGCCAGGAAGATGTGACAACTGTTACATTAAGTTTTATTAGCATTTACATGTATGCATATTGCAGACACTTTAATCCAATGTAACCCACAGAACATTGCATTCAGGTCACGCATTTTAGAAGTTCATGCACTTGAAATGCAATTAATAACCTTGACATTGTTGGGCACATTGTGTGCTGTTGTAAAATGCAGATATTTCAATTATTGATTGCATGCATATTCTGTTTATTAACTACATTGCTTTGAGCTACTATTACAAGTTATATATCAGCAAAAACACTCATTTTTATTTTCATAGAGGTGCTTCGGCTATTTAAAAAAATAAATAAATTCCAAAGTTGATGTAAATGAAAAAGATGCATTTATGCTTATGGAAGACACATTAGTTTGGTCTGACGGTCGTTCTGCTTCACCTCTGCGTGGTATCTGAGATTGAAACGCTGTGATTTTTATTTTTATGGAGTATATTAATGTGTGTAGGAGAACAGTGCTGATATGTTTTGCTAGGAGATGTATCAAGGTGTGAAATAGCTGCCTTGTAAACTATTTTATGATATAGTAATGGTTTAATTTCCTTATTTGTGTATTCCTTTACCCAGAAAAACCTGAGAAACAGTATTGGAGGGCAGTTGTTTTCCATTTTAGTTATATTGCATGTTGAAATGTTTTTGTGATGTTTTATTAGCTATTTAAACAATATGCTCCGATATGTATTAGTGTCGGAAAATTATTTGCTTGCTTTGACCTTGTTGATGTGAGCAGGAGGGAAAACAGAACCACTGAGGAAGATCCATTTTGGATCTTAAGGAGACCATCTGTTGGTAAAGAGAGCTGAATGCAAAGAGAAGACGACCTACAGAGAGAAAACACAGCTGAATCTAACAAACACATGTCCAGGTCACATAAACGCAAAAAGGAAAGAACAGACAATTAAACAATTAATGACTGAAAATTAGCAATTATAATTAAGCCAATCCAAGACATTAAGATTTTTCTCTCTGGTTTACTGACATTATTTTCACAATTAAGCATAATTTCCCTCTTATTGACTCTAGAGTTGTTTTTTTAATTTTAAAATCTGAATAAATTATAAGCATTACTCTACATGAAAAACTACCAAAATAGAATTTTATACTATCTATGCATCCATCCATTTATCTATCTATCACGGATACGGCGGAAGCACAAGGCGAAGACCCAGCGTAGCAGTTAAAATCAACTTTAATTCACAGGTTAATTAACAGGTAAAAAGAGAGACTATAAACACCCACACAACCTCGACAGTACTGGACAAAACACAACAGGCTTATAAAAACTGGGGATAACTCAGGACAGATGAGGAGCACAGGTGGGACAGGTTAATCAATAAACTTAAACAAGAACAGAAACTAGACCATATATGGACAAAACAGGAAATCATGAACAAAACTAAAGACATAGAACTAGTGACATTGAACACAGACAGGGGCGTGACATTATCTCCCGCTCCTGGAAGGTGTGTCCTCGCACCTAGAGACATCTACAAGGGGAGGGAGGCGTCCTGGAGGCCATACGGGGTAGAGTCACTCGGACAGCATGTTAGCCTTGGGCGGCTATGGCGGATCAGGAGCCATGGGAGGCCATGGCGGATCAGGACGTTTGGCAGGCCACAGCGGACCAGGGACTGTCTGCGGCTGTGGTGACTCGAGGGCTGCCTGCAGCAGTGCTGGATCAGGGGCTGTCTGTGGCTGTGGTGACACTATAGCCCCCTCCCAAAAAAAAAAAAAATTCTTGGGAAGGCTTCCCTTTTCTCTGGGCTGTGGCTCTTGCAGCGCAGACTCTGGAGCTGGAATCGAGATCGGCTCTCCGGGCTGTATACTAGGGACTGGAATTGAGATCGGCTAACTTGGCCGTAAATCTGGAACTGGATTCGGGATAGGTGGAACAGGATCCGCGGGGATCAGATCTGGCATATCGGCCCACAAATCCAGCTCCAGTCCATTACAACGCGGGCTGGGAACCACGGAAATCCGGGACCGCTTTCGGGATTTTGGCACTGATGTAACCCCATAATGAGCAGTTCTTTGGGGTGCTGGCACCGATTTACATCCATACACTAAAGGGTTTTGGTATACCTTCGGGAGTGGACTCTGCCGAATGGCGAGGTGCGAGCCGGGCAAAGGAGGATGGCCTCCTGGCCATTGCTCATGAGGCCCGGGAAGAGGAATAAGGGGGTGGAGGATTTCCTCTGGTGTGATCATCTTCCTCAGTTTGTTATGGTCGAGCGTACTGTCAGGGATGTGGTGGAAGCACAAGGACGAAGACCCAGCGAAGCAGTAATTCAAACAGGTAAACACAGAGAGACTAGAAACATCCACATAAGCTTGATGATCGACAGTACTGGACAAAACACAACAGGCTTATAAACACTGGGGATAACTCAGGACAGGTGAGGAGCACAGTTGGGACAGGTTAATTAATCAACTTGATTACAGAAACTAGACCATATAAGGACAAAACAGGAAATCTTAAACAAAACTAAAGACATAGAACTAGTGACATTGAACTTTATACATAAATCTTTATACGGTTTTCCTAATGTAAGGTTATAAAAACCTGGGTTACATTGGATTATTTTTATTTTGCATTTGCATTTATGACAGAACATCTTCTTCATTGTGTAAGCTTGATTTTTCAGGTTTCTACAGCATGAGAAGAAGAACAGCAGGAAAGACATCACACTGGATTTCTGGTTGACGAAGCACAGGCAGAATTAGGTGTGTAACCATGATTTGTCAGCGGTCATCTCAAGAGTCTGAACCTGAGCTGAGACAGATCCTTATCTGCATCACATCCTTATGGTGGATCCTAGGTGTAGTTTAGTTGATACAGTACATAAATGCATGAACAGAAACCTCAAACAAGCAAGTTTATACTGGACATGCTCCTGCATTTCAAAAAAGTGCTCTAAATATTTCCACACATGCTAGCATAACAAAATATAAGGTATTTTCTAGTAGCGCAATCCTTCAGATGTTGCAAGGGACCCCACTTATGGGGGCATGTTGTCACATTTCACTTCCATTTTTTTTTGTGGGTAAATGAAACAAACTTATTATGAAACAAAGTAACATCTGTTCTAGACAAGTGTGACATCACTGTGAGTATAGGAAAATTGTACTCTGACCCCCATGTGGATTAACACAAACAGTGTAGCCAATGATTTCTTTTAAAACAGTCGTTATATTTATAATTGATTACAGCTAGAAAAATGCTAACTTGATTTATGTTTGCTCGGTAGCTCACATAATATAGTATTGGATTTTGGACTGCGCATTTGTTAATTGAAATAAAACTAAAATAATACACAATAAAACACACGTGTAAATATAAACTCATATTTAAACTTGGGAATTAACTAAAATAAAGTATGTTAAGTGCTAAAATTGCTGAAGTACTGAAAAATGATTAATTACGGTATAAAATAAGAAATTAAAAATAAATTAAAGGTAAATATCAAATATAAAAATTACAAAACTACATAAAGTAAAATACAACTTTGTCTGGATAATATACACATATTATTTAGCACACTGAAAAAAATGTTATGTTGAATTTACTAAATTTTATTACGTCGAAGGGTTGCACGAAATAAATTTATCTAAATCCAGTTGAGAGAATTTATATTTTATACATTGAGTTTATTAATCTCTTTCAGGAATTTCAGATTAATTATATTCATAATTTTAGCTAAACTATTTTGAGTAGAATTTACTCAAATTTATTGTGCAACCAGATCAATTTAATCATTTAATTTCTACATATTAAAATTAATTAAAAATAAATGTTGAGACATCGTTCTACACTCAAATAATGAAAAAAAGATATGTTTGATCTACTTATCTTTATGCATTAGCCAACTTGTTATGCAAACCATAAGATGGTTTGGATACATGCACGGCATGCCTAAAATATTATTAATTAAAAAAAAGTTTTTTGTTTTAGCAGGTCCCTAAGCACATGCTCTACACTTTACCACAATGGTAACCCCCAAAAACATCAACATAGCAGAAGGTCTTTTAAATACAAATATAAAATAGCATTAAACAATTACAAGTATCCCAGTTGAATCGTCTTAATAAACATGCCTAAAATAACATTCTATTTCAAGATTTACTATTCTTATCCTGCCCTTTGCAATGCATGATGGGAAGAGGAAATCCACTTCCTACATACATAATTAAAATCATTTGTGTTCTTTTAAAATGAAAATATAATTTTTTTAAAACCAACTGAACAGTATTGGTGAATAATTTTTTTTGAGTGTACCGAAAATGCAGAGCTAGATGCAGCATTCAAACGAGTGCATCACGTTCAATCCCCCCGCCTTGGCGCCCAGACCAGACAGTATATGGAAATTAAATGAAATGTATTTTTTTCTAATTACTTTTAATTGAATGAAATTAACTCGTTTTAAACAAGGGCAGTGAATTTTAAAATGAATAATACAAAATAAGTAGGCTTAAATAACCCATTAAAATCAGTGAAATTAACCAGATAAAAACATGTAACATTTACAAGGGGTCAGGTTTTTTCAGTGCATTTAAAAGACCAATCGACTCTGATCTTTGGAGAAAACGCCAATGAGAAATGGCCAGTGGTTTTTGCATGCCAAGCCACTCCCCCATACATACGGCTATATAAGATGGTGGCGTGCTAACCGCCATTAGATTTCTGCTAAGGAGCTGATTGCAATGGACTACCAAGCACAGTCCGCCCTTGTGGCAGGAGGGATGTAATGTCTCCGTTCCTTCCTTGAGGAAATGACGGTTACATACGTAACCAAGACTTTCCCTTTTTAGTCAGTCACTATGACGTTACGCCATTGACTGACGTCATGGGGTCACTATGGAAAATGCCACAAACCGGACTGCATCACGTAAGAGGCCAAAATGCTAACAGGCTGCAGGGACAGCGTGTCAGACAAAGTGGGGTCCCACGCAACCCCCTGAGGGCCAGATAAGGGAGCCCTCTAGGGATGCGAAAAGCAGAGGTTGGGGGGTGGAGCACACAGAGTTTTAGGCCTGTGTGAAAAGATCTTACTAGAGTAAGGGGAACACGGAAAATCGTGGAGGACAAATGCCAGGCCCAAGGAGGGTTAAGGAAGCCCTCCATCGGGCAGAGTTCAAGCTACTCTGCTTAGCTTGAACTGTGGGGCAGCGGAGGGGCCAGATGTAACCTGTTGGAAACAATGGAATGTAGCACTTGGATCCCGAATGGCGATGGTGAAAGTCCACGGGATCCATGCAAAGATTATAAAATCTGGGAATGTGTTGGGTGTCGCCTAACCCGCAGATCTGCAGATGTCTGCTAATGCCCAGGAGGCAGCCACACTCCAAATCTACCACCCAATCAGCCAACCTTTGTTTGGAGACAGCATTCCCCTTCTGCTGACTTTCAAAGCAGACAAAAAGCTGCTCTGAGTTCCTAAAGCTTAAACATAGAGGCGCAAGACGCGTACGGGACACAGCAACTCAAGGGTCGGGTCTGTGTCCTCCAAAGGCAGCGCTTGCAATTTCACCACCTGATCCTAAAAGGGCGTGGCGGGAACTTTGGGCACATAACCAGGTTTGGGTCTCAGTAAGACATGAGAGTAAGCCGGACCGAATTCGAGGCACAAATTGCTGACCAAAAATGGTTGCAGTTTCCTCATCCTCATTATCCTAAAGAAAGGAAAACACCACACCAACCAAACATCTTTGAGGGTCCTCTTGGTTAGAGGAACAATAGTCAGCGAACAGACCCCAATTCAGGGCGTAGGCCTGCCTTGTAGAGGGGGCTCTAGCCTGAGTGATAGTGTCTAGTCAATGACGTAACGTCATAGTGACTGACTGAAAGGAAACTGTTGTGCAAACTATTCCAACAATTTGTATTGACCATGTCAGAAAACATTTATTTTTTACATTGCATAATAGTTTTTAAATATTTAAATACTACAATAACACCATATCCCAACCACAGCTAAGCCAAAGTAAAATACGAACACTGCATTAGAAAATGAATTAAAATCATAAACATGTAACACCTATGAAAAATAAATTAAACATGGATGGTTAGGTTTCCATTCACTCCCAACATCAACATTTTTATCATGACTAACAGTCAGGATTTTGATAGAGTGAGCTGCAGATTTAGTCCATGACATCCATTCTGTGCTGTCGATCAGTGATCTGTATTTTTTAACTGAATCAATCTGTGAGCTGCTTTTGTGTCATCCTGAAGTCTGCTGAGCTGATCCCTCCTGTCTGAGTCATTAGCTGTCATGACGTGACCTCAGATCTGCTGATTCCAGCTGGAGCTCAGCTTTCCTTCAGGTATCATCTTGAGGGAAAAAAAGCTCTCAAAAGCCTCATCCTACATCCTGTGCAGCATGTCAGATTCTTTTTTTCCTTCCTGACAGACTGGACATTATTAGTTTCAACACATTCTACACAGCTTCCGGTGGTTTATTGCTTTCATAACACTGCAGCAACATGATAGAGGAAAGAGGCAAAAGCTTGCCTGTTTCCATTGATGGTGCTTGTATGTATTGCTGCAGTTATATTGGATACTAGCATAAACACAAAACAAACTACAGCATGTAGTCAATATCAGGTACAGGTACTGTGTAAACATGAGACAATATCAAATTATTAATATATCAAATCCTTAATAATAATAAAACAATAACAACTATGTGTGTGTGTGTGTTATTCAATGTTGTTCAGTCATTTTTGCTGTAATTGTCTCTTATGGTCATTAAGGCTGATTACAGTAAAAATACAGCAAAATGCATTAAAAGCAGTAACACTGTGAAATATTATTTAAAATAATGATCGTCATTGATCAATAAACAAAGCTGAAAACAATGCAGTCAGATAATAGTTTACGACAAATATCCGACCCAGAGGAAAAAAATACACATCTAAATTCAGTTAACAGTTTCACAGCACTTTTGCAAACACTGGTATCTAAATCACTAACAACATATCTGTCTCACTATTGTGTCTTATTAAAAAAAAAAAACGAACACACACTATTTTCCCAATTAGCATTGCAGTAATTCCACCTACCGAAATCAGTCAGTAAACAAAATTATGTTTAAAAGAGATGTTTGTGCACATCTTCTATTGATCATGGCAGCAGTAATTCTGCTGATGATCAAATGATGGAGGGCAGCATTATAACCGGGCACACATCCAGACGTATGCTGCGCTTTTGGCATTTTAAAGAGATGATTCTAGAGTCTGAATTACAGGTTGAGTAATTAATTAAAGGAAATCTGCACTGTGAACATGTTTTAGTGAGTTTATGCAGGCACTGTAGCATGTACAAAAAAAAATGCAATATATAGTCCATAAACCCCTAAAAAGTGCAAAAATATTGGGCCTTATTAGATTCTTTCCCTGGAGTAGTTTGTGTCCATAACCAATATAGAACAGCAGTTCTTGCAAAATCAATAACTTATATGAAATACATATATGTTCCCAAGATTGTGTTTAGACAGGATATGAGATTGTTATTACTCACTAAAGGCATTGCTAAAGTATTGCTAAAGACCTCAGGGTCAGATAATAATACTATAATCACAATAATCTGAAAACGGTTCACATTAGTGACACTTATTACACGGCTCTCTTGATTCTGATTGGTCAGTTGAGACATTTGCAGGTTCGTTCTTTTCAAGTAATAACTGCTCCAAAGTAATAACGCATAGCCGGTACTACTTATTTGTTTCAAATCCCCCCGCGCCAACAAATATTACCGTTTAGTGCCATCTTGTGACAAACACTGGACAACCACAATTAACAATGTAAAATTTAAAATACATCCATTATTATATATTCATATGTAGATGTCATAAATTGTCTTACTAACGTTTGAATGTTAGTCACGTGGTACTATATCGTTTCGTGGAAGGATGAAAATGTTAATTT
>JAUMHI010000063.1:18903997-18921092 GCA_032359435.1 Enteromius unitaeniatus
TCTATGTAATTGTCTGTCTATCTATCTGTCTATCTGCCTGTCTGTCTAACTATCCTCTATCTATCTATCTATCTATCTGTCTATCCGCCTGTCTGTCTAACTATCCTCTATCTATCTATCTATCTATCTATCTATCTATCTATCTATCTACCTGTCTGTCTGTCTAACTATCCATTATCTATCTATCTATCTATCTATCTATCTATGTAATTGTCTGTCTATCTATCTGTCTATCTGCCTGTCTGTCTAACTATCCTCTATCTATCTATCTATCTATCTGTCTATCCGCCTGTCTGTCTAACTATCCTCTATCTATCTATCTATCTATCTATCTATCTATCTATCTATCTACCTGTCTGTCTGTCTAACTATCCATTATCTATCTATCTATCTATCTATGTAATTGTCTGTCTATCTATCTGTCTATCTGCCTGTCTGTCTAACTATCCTCTATCTATCTATCTATCTATCCTGCTCATTAACATCACCAAACACTGAACAACATGCAGCATATTTCAAATACATTGAAAGCTGAACAAAACAAACACAGACAGAAAGAGGTGAAAAACAACAGAAGCACAGAAAACACAAGAAAACCTCGGTGTCCAGAGCAGTGCTGTCTGCAGAAGAGAAGCAGAAAGACAGAGAGGAACGTTAGAAATAATAGCACATTTCGACTACTTTATCTATAAATAACTGCACACACTTATAATGACTTGTGCCTAATGGAGCCAAACAAATAGTGCCAGCACAGCTCATTTACGATATCTCAATCAGAGTATAATCCCTGATACTCACACACACACACACACTCAAACCTTGAGACAATATATCATGTTTCTTTCAAACTACACCTGCCATGTAACACAGTAAAGGCCTGTGGTGTCCGTCAGAGAGACCGCTCATGTTTATTTAAATAGACTTCAGACAATCAATGTCCAAACGCAATTTCTGCCAAATTATGGGCTGATTCAAACCTCAGAGATGAGGTTACACTGATGACCATTACTGACCCTGATTCTCATATTACAGTAGATCATCCTTCTTCAGTCGTTCTTGCTCTCCCTCAAAGATCACCTCGAACGTTTTAATGTCGCTCAAGTGTTTAAATATAACGGCAATGATTAGTTCAGCTTTAGCGCAATAGCTTCACAGCTCGCTGGACCATGAACAATAAAAGTTCTCAGAGACGTCAGAGGTCAATAAACACACGCAGAAGTTGACAGGAGCAGCCGTGGAGTTTAAATCTAGCTGGTTAATAGAGTGGAGACGAGGATGGTCAGACTATTGATCTGATCTTTCCTGTTGGGCTTATGAAGGGTTACTTGTCCCTTCTGTGATGCTCAGTCCATCCTTTAGTGTCAGAGAAACACTAAACTGAGGACTAACCGGTACATATTTGACTGTTTTATTGGCCTTTTTCTTCTAAATCGATTTTATAGCAACCAACCATCCAACTTCAGCTGCCAATTGGGCTTTTACAGGTCTTTTTTTATTTAATAATAAATGTCTAGATAACAAAAAAGAATATACCCTTACCATACCCTATCATATTTTGTCTGGTAGAACATTCTGTTTCATTCAGAAATATGTCACATGGCTGAAGTAAAATGGAGGATAGAGAATAAAGGAGAATAAAGGAGAATTAAAATAAATTCTTATTTTAAATACTGCCTGGTCTCATTAAATTGACCCTTTAAAACAAGATCACAAAGTGTCCACGGTCTCTGAAATCTATTCATTTTGTGGACGGCTGAAATGCTGCAGAATATATATGCACTGGGAAATTTCTCAGATTAATTAAACTTCCTTTAAGATTTCTTGGTCAGTGACAGAAACTAAATGAAATGAATACTTTGGCTCCGGTTCTCTAGACTAAAACATTTGGGCCAGTAAGAGAGATGACGGGAAACCTCCTTCAATCATTTGGATCTGTTTAGCTCTGGCTAAATGCATCACTTTTATTAATAATATCTTTTCAAAAACAAACTGCAGGTAGAAACAACTGTTATTCTCCATCTAAATAATATTAGGAAATAGTTCCCTAATGAGTTCCCTAATTTATATACTATAACACGTTAGATTGTGCTAAAATATAATGAAAAACATTTATCCTGTGGATAAACCAAGAACATTTCTTGAAACAAATATGGTCAATTTTGATTTCACATTTGCAATGCACTTTAATTACTTGATATATTTCCTTGTGAAAGTGAGCTCTGGTGTAGCATTGGAGCAAGTTATTGCATTTTAATGATTAAATTTGTATTCATTTTTACATTAGTACAACATGCACCAATACATCCTTAACCAGCACATGTATCTCTAAAGTAAACAGGGCCAGAAATGAGATTTCCGTACTCATCTCTATGAAGAATTTTCTAGTGCAATCATAATCCTCCGTTATTGAAATGAAATGCAAATGTACAGCAAAAGAAATCTGGGGCAGAGCTGATGTATTTTTGAGGGTTAAAATATAAACTCCCAAACATTAAGAGAATAGGAATCCTTCTAAACAAACATCTGCAAATGAAACAAAGTATTTACTATCAGTGCTGTGCACTTTTGTTAAATCTGCCCTCGGTGAGTGCTGGGATCTAAATAACTGATTTCCGTCAGCTGACCTCGATGGATCAGACAGAAATATAAAATGGATATAATAAACACGTGAAGCAAGGAGTGCCGGCTCGCACCACTACTCTCAGAACAAGACTGATATAAGAGTCCCAACAACACTGACCTGGTTAGCAAGCGCCCTCGGGAAGAGGAATTAGCATGTGAATGCAGTTCAGCCTAGAACTAAATGAAGATGGGTTTGGCAGGAAGAACTAATCCTAAGAGACCTCACTGTAAAAGACTCCTAAAATGTGCAGGCCTGAACCAAAACAGCCACGACACTCAGAGCCCAATGCACGACGGTTCCTCGCTTTATGCAAATGATTTCTGATCTGCGTTCTTTAATTAGTCGAGGAGAAAATGAGAGCTGAGAAATGAAATTGGCTGTGTGAAAACAAGGAGGTAAATACCTGCACCGCTGAACTGAAGAATATTTCTGTGTTTTCACTGAGGGGGATAAACCTGGAGAATGCTAATCATTAGCACTCTCATCTCCGGCTTAGTTGATGGAAAAAGCATTATTTTAATTCATATTTATACAATAAATACACTTTAATACAGGCACGTGCAGGGCTCAAGAGAACAGGTAGCACATGTAGTTTTTGCCCTTACACACCAAAGTGCCCTCTTTTTGGTGGTGTTTTTGTTTGTTTATCAGTAAATCAGTCAATATCAATAAATGTCAGTCAAGCCTCATAACTCCGACCCATCTATCTGGGCTGAAAAGAGTCGACTTTGAATTATAGAAACGAGTCGTTTTTAAAACCAGTACTAAGTCCTTTGATGTTGACGTCAAAATGGAACATTAGCATATTCCCCGCCCACTTGTTGCTCTTTTCCCATTGATCTGAATGAAAATGCTAATTCATTGTTCACCACTAGGTAATGCTTTTGGAGCAATAAAATTAACCAATTATGCGAGAAGAAAATCATTTGGGAGTTGTTGAACAAATAAGGTAAAAATAAATGCATGCATGTCAACCTGTTGACCTTTCAAAATCCATAATAGGGGCACTTTAGTGCATGTATTTGCACACATTTGCTGGTCAAAAACCCTTTAACTGCATTTGAGCTTGACACTAACAGTGATCCCCATCACCAAGGTAAAATATATTTCTAAGAAATGTCTTTGATTGCTTATACACTCAATTTATTAAAATTTGATCATATTATATGGTTGCATGATTAATTCCATGTTTATGCAGTTAGCTAGCAAATTTTTGGCACAATTAAAATTTGTCACTGCAACTACACTTTTCACAATATTTTATCATCATTTATCATCTTATTTTAGAGAATGTGTAGTGAATAAGAGACCTTCAAGAGACCAACATCGCTGTATCACATATTTTGCCAGGTAGGCAGATACATGTTGGATATAGTTGACGGTATGGATATAGTTTATTATAATTATGTTGGACATATGTTGGAATATAAATATATTTATTCATATATAAATGTAAAATTAGGAAAAATTCTTAGGGCCTTTCTAGGAAAAGGCCTAAGAGATGAGCACTCTCTTCGTAGGTTTATTGCTGAAATGAAAATGAATTGCACTAAAGCTTCTGTTAACTGTACATCTGTCACTATGTAGAAGGCATCCTTTCAGATCTCAAACTTCTGTAGTGTTGGAAAACCATGCACAATAAAACCTGTGGAGAATTCACTTACAGTGCACTTCAGTCAAATACACAAAAATAGTGATGAAATGCAATATTGAACTAAAGTCATTGTGCATTCGGTGAATCTAGAGCTAGAACACTACTGCTCTACAAAGCAAAAAGGCAGTAACTACGCCGAGTGCAGAACTGAGAAAAATTACTTTAAAGTTATCCTGTCATCCAGCTTTTTGCAGTTACTGTACAAACGACTTCCATTTTTCTACAAAACGACACACATTTGAGATAAGATATTTTGTCACATAACATAGGATTCCTTGAATGTCATGAAAATGATAATAACTTATTTTTGACCAAAAATGCAGTTACTGCCTTTTTGCTTTGTAGGGCAGACTAGTTCTCTCTGTTCTACTACTAAAAGACTTAAAATCTCTCTATGCTAAAGCATAGCAGTGAAAGTGCAATAATTTCTGAAATCCAATTGTTTAATTGTGCGCCGGTGCCAATCCTCATTGTAATGCCTGAAATGAACTGATTTGGTCTGTGATTTGTGGCTTGTGTTTTAGGGAATCAGAATCCACTAAAGTATACAGAGCATCTGGCTGTTAGTGTGCAGCATGAATGAGCAGCCTAAATACAGTATCCCAACAGTACTCAGCATTGTTGAGAGCGGAGCTGGGTTTGCCGTGTGCTGTGACTGTGATTCTCACATCTAGGTCAAGAGCGCTCTCGGTGTGAGTAAGACTGGGTGGAAATTCCCCTGATTCCTGACTGGCTATAAAGGAAACTCAGCTTTTGTGGAGTAAACTGCTAGCATTGCCCCGTTTCAGCTGTTACCATTAGCAACTCCTTTAAATCACTGCACTAATCTATAAATTGACATCTTCTTACAAAGTAATAGAATGTTCATATTAGTATTTATAGGGTAAACTAAGGTTGAAAACACATTTGAGACTGCTGAAAACTGCTAATAAAACAGAGGACAAATGATCTCAAAAATCAAACACACTTGCACATATTTAAATGTGGTGCATGTTACAAGAACCGCCAATGATATTTGCTCTTATTGACATCAAACCTGATCATGAAATGCACAAATGAAATCTGAGAGCTGCAATGAGGGTGTTTTCTAGTGAGTAACGACTTGAATTTCAGTACTCCACTCACACAAAGCTATTGTATGACTTTAAAAAAAGGAGTACACAAGTCAATTGGACAAATTTTATGATGCCTTTTTGGACAACCAATGATAAATGTATGCTTCTGCTGAATGGGAAGGTGCTGAATGGAAAAGCATTGTCAAACTGTCTCTTTTCATGTTGCATGATAAAAAAATAATCTGGGTTTGGACTGACAGTGACAGTAAATGCTAAAAAGAACATTATTATATGGGTGAACTGTTCCTTTCAAAATAAATGCTTAAATACAACTGCTGATTGGACTCTCTAAGGTTAATGAAAGCCACAAAAGGTGAAGTACACTTTCATCTGAACTCTAAGGCACTGCACTGCTACCACATGCATGCACACACAAAATCAATTGCCAATTCAAACCACTCAATATCAAATACTAGTAATCATCCTTTTGCCCTTTACAACAACCCCCGGAGTGCCATGAACTAAGACCTTAAGCATGGACAACGCTGGATCTTAAATCAATGGTTTACCAACCAAAACCCTTCAAGAAAATTATAATAAGTTAACAAATTAACTGGCTGGCTCATACCTCCTGCCAGGATCTGCTGTTCCAGCTCAGCCATCTGCTTCCGGTAAGCTCTTAGTGCAGCCTCTTTGAAGGTGGGACGTATCCTTTTTTTGGGTGGTGCTTCTTGCACAGGAACCTCTGTAACATTTTTGTTCTCATCCTCTTGTTCTACAGTCTCTTTTACCTCATCTACTCCCTTCGCTTCTGGTGTTTCTTGATCTTCCTGCACCTCCTCCTTACTCTCCTCCTGTTCCTCTGCTTCCGGTTCCTCGGCTTCTTCCACGTAATCCACCAAACTCACCTCATACTCCGCTGTGTCTTCGGTCATGGGATTGTCGTCATACTCCTCACTGTATTCCTCATCGTATTGCTCATCAAGGCTGCAGTCATATTCCAGCACGAGGTTACCCTCTTGCGAGATATCATAATCTTGTGAGGCGTCGTATTCCTCTTCTTGGTACTGTTCCTCAGCCTCGTTTGAGTTTGTTCTGTTCTCCAGATTGGCTAGGACTTGCTCCATTACCTCAACGTAATGTGTCTCATTGTCCACAGATTGCTCGGCAGGTTGTTCTTCCTCTTCGGCCTTATAATAGAAAGGCTCAGTGTAGACGTCCGAGTCAATGGTTGTGCTGGAGCTGTTCGCTGTGGACTGGGACATGGTTCTGAACCGACCCATGAATGAGGTGTTGCTCGGTTCTTCAACCGGGGCACTAGTGCTTTGGGAGCCTTTATTCCACACAAAATCCAAAGCTGACTTTGCTCTTTGCAGGGTGGATCCAAATCCTCCAAAGCCAAAGGTTTTTTCGCTGAGGTCTATGCTGAGCCTGCTACTCCAGGATTTGGGGACTTCCTCCACTTTCTCACTTCTGATCTCACTCTGGCTCCGGTACATGGAGGAAGATTTCTGGCCCTGCTGGAGGTGGTTCACATCTTGTCGCTGCAAAGTTTGCGGAGCCGATTCAGGCTTAGCTTGGACCTTCTTGGTCTTGGGCTTCTTCTGGAGTTGCGGTTCCACCACAGGTTTAGGTACTGGTTCCTGTATGGGTTCAATCACAGCCTCTGGCTCTGGCTCTGCTTCTGGTTCAGGTTCTGGCTGTGGCATTTGTTCCAGTTCAGGTTCAGGTTCAGGTTCTGGCTCTGGTTCTAAAAATTCAGGTTCTATATCTATATCTTGATCTTGGCCCGTCTCGGGAGTGCTATCTAGTGTCAAAAAGGTCTCGCCTTCAAATTGCAAATCAACCTCAAGGCATTTAGTTATTTTCTCAGGGAAACCATGGTTAGTTGCAGGGTCAAAGGGGCTACTGATTTCAGAGATTATGTTCTGTTCGGTGGAGGCGTCCAAACCTGAATCAGCACCTTGTTCAAGGTGATGCCAGTCTTTCCATGGTGAGAGGTCACCCTGCAGCGACAGCTGAGAGCCGCTGTAGTGGCTCCTGTCCCCTGAAATACAGACAAGACCATTACTTACACCACTGTCAATAGTTTCTGTGGTTTCAACTTCATTGTGTTCCACATAAGGACGTTCCTGGCTGAGAGTTTGACTAGGGGGACTGGCATACCAAGAGGACGCCATGTCTTCTTGTTTCCGTTGCCAAAGTTCCTGATCCGAGGAGGAGAGCAAAGAGCAGCCATTGACTCTGGTGAAATACTGACTCTCTGAGAAGTCCTCGGAGTAAGACTGGCAAAGTTTAGAGCAGTCCGATTCAGACCGGCTGAGTTTGGGAGTGGAGTAATCACTCTGAGACAGCCATCCAGGCGTTATATCGGAATAATAGGACTTGCTTTGCTTGTCATGGTCATCATAGGCCACGCTATCGGCATAATGCACAGAGTATGCCGAGTCATCGGCCATCCTTCGGTAATCGTGAGACTTTTTCTTGTCTGATTTACTTTTCGGAAGTGGTTTGGACACGATTGCATATTTGTTCTTGTTTAGTTCGTCAAGCTCTTTGTCGCTTTCCATGGAGTCCCAGTCATCACTTTCAGCTTTGTCTTTGGCTGAGACCTTGATGTCCATGCTTTCGTACGTCTGAGATGAAGCCATTGGCTTGTCTCTTTTTTCTTTCGAATCGTGTGCTAGACTATCCGTCGAAATGGATATTCCAGTCCCTTTTAGTTTATAGCACTTTTTCAAAACTAAATCCCTGTCTTGGGGGCTTGAAAATATAACTACAATTGGTCGAGGTTTAGCATTGTAACATTCTCTTTGTTGGCCTAGTCGATGGGCCAGTTCGATTTTAAACATCTTTCGGGCTTCAGCAAAGCCCATTTTCTCTTTCAGGATCTGATATATAAGGTCTTCTGTTTTTTCGTACTTCTCCTCAGGCACATTTAGGAATCTCAGAGTAGCTTTGTTGGTCTGTTGGCTAATCTGTCTGATATAATCGTGGATGTCCCGTGTCTCACGACGGGACTGTACAAAACCCGAACGGAGCTGCTCGATTTCGCTCTGCACCACCTCCACGCTGCTGGAGATCTCGTCGATGGAGCTTTTAAGGGCGTTAACATGCCCCCGCAGTTCTGAGAGTTCAGACTCGATCTGACTGATTCCCTGAAGTTCTTTGAAAATCATCTCCATCACGTCCTGAGTCTGACTGATGCATCCTGTCGAGCTGGATCCCGGCTCCAGGGTAGTGGTTTTTTGGTTTCGGCCGGCCCGATCCAGAGATTTGCTTCTGATGCCAAGAGTCTTTCTCCAGTTGCTGGCCTCTGAATCCGAGGACACACATTCTTGGCTCTTCTTCCATTTTCTCAGTTTTTTCAGAGCGCCCAATCGAAGGGTGTGGAGACTGCTGCGTTCTCCCCGCTCACCCTCGGAGCTGCCATCGGAGGGCGCTAAACTAATCAAACTTTTCCTGTTCCTTCTTACTGGCATCGTATAAGCTTTTTGTTCATCAAATCTATGGACAAGTTTTGCCTCGTTTAGAGAGTCAAAGTAATCGCTATCAATTGACAAAACCTCATGAAACTCATTATTGTTCAGAAAGAGGGCATTTTTTGGAAGTCCATTGGCAATTGCTACACGGTAACTGAAAGTGGGTGAGAGAGAAGAACAGTCGTTTTTTCCGTCATCCTCCTCAAGAGATATATTGCGTGCTGATGAGCATTTGGAGATCTTTTTAACTGTGGTTTTCAGTGTGGTCGAGAACGTGGGGTTCCGTGCATGCAGTTCGGGGGACGTTTTGGGTTCTTTTTTGTTTTCGCTACTCTCTTTCTTCTTTGTGGTATTTGCCAGTTTCTTTGTAAACATTCCTTTGCAAATCTTTACGATGTAAGACGATAGCTTCTTGAAATGGGCAGAAACCATGGAGGGCGATATTTCAGCAGTTTTGCACTCTGGACGCAGTGAAGCAAAACTGGTCTCAAATCCAGCGAAGCACACAGACACTTACGAGTTTTGAAAGTCAACCCTGAGGTATAATAGAGGGTCTAGAGAAGAAGTGACCTCAGATGCAATTGTGCCGGGCAGAAATCATCACACATCCTCAGTGACTGAAATATACAAGGGTGTTCTTCAGTAAAGGCCTCATGTCTCTGAAAAAAAAGAAACAGAAAGATCTTTTAAGTTGGTTTGCACCGAAGGTCAGCATGTAAAATGCATAACTCTGAAAGTTACACTGCACGTACAGTATAATAAATCACTGAATAATTCTTTGTACTAGAGCCCCAATTTCATAGTCCGTTTCTTATGAGGCTGTCAGATCCAATTCAGCTGAGCTAGATGTGTCACATTTTGAGAGAATTGCAGAAAGCTTCTTATTTTCACCGAAAATAGAGCAGAAAAGATTCCGGTGTTGTTTAGGAGAACCAATAAACCCTTAAACAGCCAGACATGAATAATTGTGTTTATATTACTTTGCAAATCAGTGCATTTCTAGCTTCAAAATGAGCATGGCAACATAATCATTAATCAAGTTACATCACCTACAACATGTCCCATGATACAGACACACAACCTAATGATCACAGCTGAATGATGCAGTTAAAATGCACTAGAAAATACAACATGACCACAATGACCAGAGCAATATACTCAAGTGTAAAGGGCAAGACCCTCTGTGCTATGGACAAAAGCGGAATATGTTTGAATATCAATAATTCAGATATGAATGGTTTTGTCTAAAAGCTCATACGTTATTCATAAATGGAAATGAAAGGTAAGGAATACACTCATACTGTATTACTGCACTAAAAGTGCTTATTTGTATCGAATTAAATATGGTTCATGCAGGGCCTAAAAATGTATAATAGCATAGGAAAGAGTGATATGACATTCTGTGTGTGAAGGGAAAAAATATACTGCAAGTATAAGGACAATTTGTTTTTATTTTCTTCCAAAAATATTTTATATATATATATATATATATATATATAAATATTATATTTTTTAGTCCAAAATATATAACTATACATATGCATTTTGAAACATACAGAATTATATTTAAATAGACGTATTATCTGTCATTCAGCTGCAATACAAACATTCTTCTCAGTTTAGTAGTAATACCTCTATAACACAGAACAGAACAGGTGACAGCCTGTGTAATGTGTGTGTTTGTGTGGCGTTGTTGACAGATGTGTTGCTGTGAGTCACACACCTTGATGTTTACAGACCTCTCTCTCTCTCTCTCTCTCTCTCACCCACACACACAGACCCACTAAAGCAGCTTTCATTCAACTAATGTAATTATAACCAAACAAAGCTTGTACACTCAAATGTTATTAATCTAATCAGAGGTAATTTAATGATCAATGCTAAACTCACTCTGTATCATGGCTAGTACATGGTCATATTTCAGCAAATCAGTAGTTTTTCTTGTTTTGCACCAAAAAAATATAATTGTAATAAGACAATTATACTACACAAGTAAAGTCATGCAAATAAGATAAAAGAACTGATTTTCAATGGAATTTGAATCTTGAATTAGGTTTATTTTGTTCACTGCTGACAAAAACACTCCTGATTTTTTTTTTCTTGTTCTAAGCATAAATCTCAATCTTTTCTTAACTATGCACAGCTCAAGAAAAATAACAATAATAATAACTCAAGACAACTCTTTAAAAACAAGTTCTTAGAAAATATATACATTGTCAGTTGCGTTAAGATTTTTTGCATCATAACATTATTTTCCTGACAATAAATATTTTTGAATATTATTGAGGTGCTCAATCATCTTGAAAGTAATATTACAGTTCCCATCGTCACAATTTGCCTTTAAAAAAAGAACAAATATAATATATATATATATATATATATATATATATTTATTTATTTATTTTTTATATATATTATTATTCTGCCTATTCAACCCATCCAGACTGCTCAATAGCAGACATCAAATGTCACCAGACCACATAATTTACTACTAAATCTACTCTCTGATACTTTTAATTAAACTAAGTATTCAGCTAAAGCTCCAGCATGAGGTTTCTCAGCCAATGGTTAAGACTTTGGACATTGATGTCTAATCAGAAAAAGTTCAGTCAGGCGAATGGAAACAAACGCTGAGACCAGAGGTTTGTAACTTCCTTTTCCAATGTATTTATTAGCTCTTCAGTGATTAATGGCTGAAATCACTTTCTCCTTATGAAGCCATTACAGCATTATGGAGCTCAATCAGTCAATCTACTGAAAAATACAGATGAGACAATAAAATCTGATTAGAGTAACTGTCATATTTCCACCACAAGCCCAACAGTAGTAAAATTATACACCGAATGAACAAACATATGTGACAGCACCTACAAATGGACAGATCTTGCTATTTCAGCTGCACGGACTAACAATCCACATACAGAAATGCAATTATTTCTATTCCAGTACGATAATGACCCGCACACAGAGCGAGGGCCATAAAGAAATGGTTTACTGACTCTGGCATGAAAAACTTGATTGACGCACTAATGCTCCTGCATCTGAAAGAGAGCAACTCCCTGCATGCATGAACTAAGATCTACTGGAAAGAAGAGTGGAAGCTGTTCGAGAGGACTCTTTTTTGGCCATGGTGAATTTTTTTCTTACAGACATGCAGCTTTTGGCTTCTCAGGAGGTTAACTGGAGTGGTGTGGGTTACTTGTGGATCATTGTGATGTTTTTATCAGCAGTTTGGACTCTCATTCTGACGGCACCCATTCACTGCAGAGCATCCATTGCTGAGCAACTGATGCAAATCTGATACAGAAACAAACTCATTTTTGGAAAAACTATTTATTTAGTTCCCTTGTGCACAAAAGTCCAATTATTGATTGCAACCTATTAACAACACCCGAACCACCTTAAAGCATACTCAGGTTATAGGTCTAAAAAAACTGCTATTGAAATGAACAGAACTCCTCGCCATTAGCCTGTTGTGAAAGCACACTGTGCATTTATTTGCAAGTTATTTTTTCAGCCAGTTATTAGTTTACTTCATTTTTTATGTAGCGCTTGACAGCGTGTTGTGCAATGCCTCATAAAGACGGGCAGCTCATTAGCTGCTCTCTCTTCCTCCCTCTGTCGCCCCGAGGAGAGCCCACTCTCATGTGTGGTCGTCTGTGAGCTTGAGATGGAAAAGACATGGATTATCGATCCGATGCAGACGCAGGGCTCTGACCCCGTACCTCACATACAGACACTCTGACAACCTCAACCCCTCCTGATGCATATTTAAGATAAAGAGACGAGAGACCGAGGGAGAGAGAAAAGAGAGAGAGAGAGCCCCACCCACTAACACAATTACGAGCCGTTGCTCATCTTACATTCAGTCATTACCCAGTGAACCCTCGGCATGCACAGATCCTCTTCGACATATGCCTTTTAAATCTGAAAATGCATGCATGCATGACTTTGAGGCCCCTCACCCGAGAACATGCTGGCTATCGGTTCACATCATCAGGGCGGCTGTCCCAGCATGCATGCAGCCGTGCATGCATTAAACCAACGCTACTTTGCGAGCGCGATGCGTGCAACAAATCAGAGCTGTCAGAATTAGAAAGCTCTTTATAATCCGGCGAGCGCTTCAATCATCCCGCTCCGCCTGTGAGGACACGGCACCAGATGTTGATCAGTGAGCTGAAAGCATCAAGCGTAGCACAAAGTCTAATGGCGTTAAAAAAAAAAAAGTGATGCGCTGATGCATAATTCAACATTCAAGATGCAACAGCTTAAGTCAAGTACACACGCATACCTGAATCGCAGCGCTCTCCGACAGCATGCAAAATCCTTCCACTGGCGTCCGCTGAACTCTTAAACGTCCTGCTGTGATGCCCGGAGCATCCTCCGACAACGACGCAAACGCACAATGTGAGCCCTCAGTTCCACGTCCGGCTCTCTCTGCGATCCATTCCTCCCTCGTCGCCTGCTGCAGCGCTCCGCTCAACCTTGGGATGAAGTCTGGCTCGGCGAGAGCATGCTGTTGCAAATCATGGAAGGATCCTGGGTAAAATCCCCCTCTCTGTCCGGCTCTCCCAGACAGAAGCGGCAGCAGACGGTGTGTCTGGGATGGTGAAAGCTCCCCGTCTGGATGCACGGGATGCGCGTGTGTGAATAGAGAGAGTACGAGAAGCCCTTGGAGGAGTGCAGCCCTGAGACTCTCTCTCGCTCACACAGAAAGAGATGCACAAAGCCGCTGCTGCGATTCACAGACCTGCACACGTGACGAGAGAGAGAGAGAGAGAGAGAGAGAGAGAAGGGAGGATGGGAAAGGATGAGATGCACAGCAGGAAGGCGGGATGAATGTGTGTGTGTGTGTGTGTGTGTGTGTGACAGATTCGAAGACTGACTTGCAGCTATTAAGCCCTCGCATCAATGTCCTCTCATCTTAACCTCTCTCTCATTCTGTCCATTCCATTCATCCTCTAATTCGTGGTGTTTTCTAATGCAAACATCTCTAGTTCTTGCAAAGAACCTCTAGCACTGAGTATTAACGTTGTGCATCGTCCTTCCATTTCTCAAATCACAGCAACTCTATAATCCTCCTACTATAGCAATGACCTAGAACACACTAGAAATCTAGCAACCCTCAAAACACTATTAAATGCACAGCAATGCATTCAGTATTCTTAAGCAATCATGTAATCCTAGAAGCAACTAGATCATTGAGAAATTATTTACCAATGCCATACAGAGCTACAGTCGTTACCTACTATCAAAAACATTCTAACAATTAGTATTAAGTTGAAATGCAATAAAAAATATTAGATCTTAAAATGAAAAGTGTTGCCTTTGAAGCTACTGTAATTTACATGTTTAAGAGTATATTCATAAAATAAAAAATTATAAAAAACGTATTTAAGGCATTAATATGTGCTTTATTACTACTAATAAATGGCTAATAATCTAGTAATATGCATGCCAATAAGCAACTAGTTAAGAGATCCTGAAATAAAGTGTTACCAAAAGAAAACTTGCAATTAAAGAAAGAGATTAAAACATGAATAAACTGTTATAGTACATAGATGATACTAAACTAACACTGATGCCATAGCATATCATCTATCTATGCCATAGCAACCACCTACAAATCAAGCAGGGCATCCCATAAACTGCTTAGCAACACCCTAGCAACTCTCTAGTATAAATAAGCCTAATGGGCGTGAGTTTTGCACAGACATAAAACACCACTGCACACACTTTCTCCAGAAAACAAAACATCTCATTATACCACATTATAGAATATGATTGCTCTCATTACTAAATTTGTTCTCCCTGCAATTTGCATGAGAAAAATGAATGTAATCAAACACCGAGCTTCAGCACAATATACAAAGCTCACAGAGTCTATAGTTGCAATCTTTTACAGTCTCGGCGTCTTTGTAGAATATGATTATCATTTGCGATTGGTTTTCGAGCTGGTAGCTGAGAGCTCAGCCCACTTTATTTAGCCGCTGTGCTATTTCCAAAGAATTTGTTATGATGGAAACAGGGGATGTGTCATGTAATCCCGAAACAGCCGCTAATTTGCCTCGGCTTCCAGCTAAATTGCCTTTCCAGACTCTTTTTGACAGAAAAGGGGCGTGTGAGGCGAGAGGAGATGAACCAGAGCCGGAGGGAAGCATGAATTTGAAACATTCAAGCAGATCACGGCTCTCCGTCGCCCTCTAGTCTAGACACGGATTAGCACAGCTATCAGAGGTAAGAAATATGGGCACACATTCAGGCTAATGCTCTGCTTCACTATAAAGATATGATGTGTGCTATGTTTTAATCTCTGTGACATATGCACATACTGCTAAATCTCTGACTCTTTCCATAATCCTAAACATAACTGCTTAAAGTCAACCTGAAACGGCAATAGAAAGACAAAATGTGATTTATTTCTGATATTCAATGAGACTTGAAAGAAGCATCTCTGGTCATGTTTTAATTGATCTGGACATTTGGACTTTTTAAAGTTAATTAATCAAAAAGCTTGTCTAATTAACTAAAATCATAAAACTTGATCAATGTAATCACATAATCAGTCATTCGATTTTTAGGGCTCTATGAAATCTGTTTTATTTTGTTTTATTTTTCCCATATTCAGTGTTTTTCAATTCAATTTTAATGGTTTATTTCCATTTTAATCATCAAAAAACATGTCTAATAAGCCAATAATATAAAAAAATAATTCATAATAATAATAATAATCATAATAACCTAATAATTTATTTAGGAATAATATATCACTATGAAATGTTATTCATTTATTTGAAATTCTATGTTTATATTTTTCTGAAATTTTGATGTAATATTTAAAAAGCATTATCAAAAATGTCATAAAACATTAACAATTTAATCTTATAAAATGTATTGAAATTTTAATAATTACTTTTTTTGGCAAAAAAAAGAGATTTACTATTAAAAAAGCGATAATCCCTTAAAAATACAGTTGTTTATTATTAATGTTATTATTATTATTATTATTATTACCCCAATTTTTATTTGGACAGGTTGTCATAAAGTCCTTTGAAAACCTCTAATTTAATGTGTATTTTTATTAACATTAATGATTAAGGTTAATTAATCAAGCAAGAAATGCATTGCTCATTGTCAGTAAATAATATTAATGCAGTAATAATAACTAATGTAGCTATGTATGCAGTAGCTAGTGTTAAATTTGTTGTAAACATTTCCTCCTATTTAAAATTACATACACAGATTAATCTTTTCCCATCAGACCAGAACTGAGTAATAGGAAAGCAAATAAAGTCAGTGCAAACAAGATTTCAAATCAAAAGAACCCATGCTAACCTATTTACCACGAGGATATAGAGAGAGAAGCTGTAGGTCATTTGGTTTTCTCTTGTGTTTGATTGATCAAACTTACCAGCCAATAAGACACAGGCTTGTGGGTCATGTGATGTGCATCTGACAGCTTTCACATTGTTGGCCTCCAAACACAAGGACCATAAAGGCCACCGGACTAAAAAAACAAGTGAAGCAAAAAGAAGTGATATTAAAACCAATTGCTGACAAAATGAGAATGTGTTTAATAGTCCATCCAGCACTGACCTCACATCAGCTGCACGATTACTAACTGTACAACGCTTATTATATTATTATACTGCAGTGTGCTCTAACATCACTGCGCAAAAGCAAGTGTCATTTGTATTTTCTCCGGTTATATTAATGCAAGTGAAATTGGTGTTATCATCAAACGGGGTTTTTTTCACAAGCAATTTTGCAGTATATTGAAATAAACAGCAGTTCAGCCAAAAAAATGAAAATCCTTAGCTCACAACACAGGGAACTTTAAAGGGGTCATACAAACCCAGTTTTCCATAAGCTACTATGATTATTTAGGGTCTTAATGGAAAGTTTGAAATATAGTTTGTTTTAACATTTCTCAAAGAAAGTTTTAAAAACGCTAATTTTACCCTGTTCTTTTGGGTACAGCTCTTTTGAAATCACTCTGTTCTGTGTACTTCTCCTTTAAATCTTCATGAGCTCCGCTGACTCTGCCCCTCTTTTCCGGACGCTCTCAGAGGATCTTTTTTTTAGCCATATTCATAGTGAAACTTGCTAATCAGCACATTATTAGGAAAGGCCATTTGCAAATATTCATTAAAAGGCATTATACTCACTGCTTGTGTAGGTGAGGCTGGATCAGGAATGATTTGCGCGAACATAAACACATTTCGGTTGATCAAGAGAGCGTTTCCCTTCAGAACCAAACGTAACGTTACTCCTCAGCCTC
>JAUMHI010000063.1:18944000-18976351 GCA_032359435.1 Enteromius unitaeniatus
TTCTCAACTGAGATACAGTATACAGTGCAATCTAGCAACAACAAATTAAAACTAAATTGTACAAAATTAAATAACAGCAACATCTTTACATTACTGAACTAAATTACATTAAATTAACCTTAATTTTGACACATAATTTACACAAGTTTTTGCCCAAACCTCAAATTAAATAAATAAAACTAGAGGCATTTGTCAGCTTTATACACTTTATTGGTGGAATTCTTTACAAATTCTGTCTTGGATCTCAAAGCTTAACTTATTCAATCTAGCATCTGCATGCAAGCCTTCTGTTGCATGACAAAATATAATATTTCTTATACAAAATGTGAGAAGGGTCAGACATATTTTTTTCCTGACAAGCTCTGCTATTTTTTCATATACACATATTGAAAACTTTGCTCAAGTTTATAAAGGTAAACATAACAAAGTATGCAGGCAATGACATAAATCAAAGCACACAGTGTTCGGAGAAGAATGCTGGAAAATACGACAGAAATAAGAGGCATGTCTATAGCTTACTGCAGTAAAAGCCGTGGTTCAGCTGTGCACGACAAACGCTGCCGGTGTTAAAGCACAATCAGCGTGCGCTGCTCCTGCTCTGCACACATGCAGTGTGAAACCGGCGGCACAGGCAGCTGTGACTGAAAAAAGTTTAGATCTTTTGCTCACCCGGCGTCCTGCTTCACGAGTTCACCCTTCCTCATTAATTAATAAATAAAAGCTAATTTGGTGTGTTGTCCGGGGAGAATCGGCAATATCTGAACCCTGGCAGGTTGAACCCTAGGTGAGGTTTAGTGGTTCGGCGTCTGGCTCGATCTCCTTCTGAGTTTCCACTGAGTTTTTTTTTTTTTCTCCAAGCTGGAATGGCAGGTTTTGGACAGCCTGGTGACCTGCTGGAGAAAAAGAGACGAGAGTTAGAAGGTGGATGAACAAGCAATCAAGAACATAAATAAGGAAAATAATTTAAGAGAGGGCTTATGGAGGCAGGGAGTGGGACCTCTGAATTTCAAGCAAGGGAAACCTCTGCGGAGGTGCATATGAAGTGAAGGAGACCTCTGTGGAGGTGCAATGGTGCTTTTGAGCATGGTAGTTGAAGCAAGGAGACCTCTGCGGAGGTGGGATGCCGGGCTGTACTACGTGGATAGATTTACTGAGGAGGGGGGTTAGGACTTTGTAAAGGGTAAGTGAGAGCTTGCATGGCTTGCTGGATGGAAGCGGGGTCTGAGCGCATATAACTTTTGAAGGTGTCTGAGGACCAGCGGCCGAGGGTTTGTATCTGGTTTGGGACGAGACCTCTTTTGGCTGCTGAGGTGGCTGCTACAATCCTGAAGAAATGGGAGAAATATCTGTCTGGGGAGGTTCCAGATCTCGAAATGACTGTTTTAAGGTGCTTTTGGAACCAGAATCTAGACGCTGGTTGGTTAAATTAGTCTGTGAAAAGGGGTTCGAGGGGAGGGCTAGAAAAGCTCATAAGGTTTGGTACGGTTGCGTTGGGGACTGCAATTTGAAAATATATATGTAGTGTTTTCTTGTTTTTTTTCAGCTGGTCTGTTTTGCTGCGTTTGATGAAAAAGGTCATGGTTTCATGGTTATAAATGGATAGGTTGGAAATGGTAGGGTGGATGGCAGGGTTGAACGGGGAGTTAGTGGTGAATTCTGAAACTCTTAGAAAGCCGAAGAGCTAGGGTAAACATAGCGTCTAAGGTGCGGTCTATGAGTAAGCTGCTGTAACCTCTGCGGAGGGTGGGTAAGATCTCCAGGGTTAAGGGAAGGATGGGTTTTGGTCAGGATGGGAAGGGTTTGGGCAGGGGATACGGAACCGTATAGGTTTCATATAGTTTATGAAAGAATTGTATTCCGTTAAGGTATCCTTTAATGGAGTTGACCTGGAGTTAAGATGAGATATGTAGAAAGTAATGGTTAGGAGGGAGAAATCTGGGAAGGGAAGGTTGTAACTCGAGTGGAAAGTTTTGAAAGATTTCCAAGCGGTGAGGTAGGATTGAAGGGTTCAAGGGGCGACGGCTTGGAGCATGGAATTTAGAGAATGCTCGTAGAAAGGTCTTAGGATGGTTTAAGGGAATATAATTTTATTATATTATGTTTGGCAGTAAGAACAAACTGGTTAAGAGCGAAGAGAAGAGGCATGATGGTAGGGAAATGGGAGCTATGTTTGTTGATGCGGCAGAGAGCAGAGGCGCCTACAAAGGGTATAGTTCGAAGAGGACGCTGGAGGCTTGGTGGGGCGGGGTTTCAGCTAGTTCAGCGTTAGTGAACAATTGTATGTCTACTAGCCAAGCAGTCTTCGTAAAAAAAAAAGAATGTCCGTTCCATTGGGAAAGGAAAGAGATCCAAAGCTGGATTTCTGTGATGCAGGGATCTGCTAGAGTTATGGGGTCTTCGAGGGAGGAGACAGAAACAACTAGAGGTAGCAGGTGAGAAATGCAAGATCTGTCTTGGGGGATGATGCTCATGGCATTTAAAGTGCCCCGAAATTGAGAGAAGTTCTCGTTTGGTGCGCTGGGGTTGGGCTAGGAAATTGGTGGAAATTATTATGATTCTATCCAATTTCTCTTTTGGGAGGGATGCTTCGAATTTATGGGAGTCAAGGTTAATGCCTAGGAATTTGTGTGAATGAAAATCTGGGTGAATGGGCATGATCTTAAAGGTGGAAGTGATGTCTGCCTTTTCTAGCCATGCACCTCTGCCGACTTTTTTAATGATTTCAATAGCTTGGTCGACATTGTGGTAGAGCAGGGAGAATTCCTCGAGGGGAATCAGGCTGTTAATGCTGGGAATGTGGGAGTTATGCGGGGAGGAGAGGTCGATGATTAACCTCTTTTTTCTTGAATATTTTCAGGTTGCAACCCTGATAGGGCTGACCCGAAAAGTATACATACACTGCATACTACACATCTGAGCATCTCCCTTAAAAAATAAGGAATCACCAGTTGAAGGAATTCAAAGAGAGAGGACTAATCTTTTTTTCCATGACCCAGTTTATGAGAACAGTGAGAGCGGTGGAGACAGAACTGGGTCTGGACACTAATTTTTTAATCAGTTCTGAGGGTGGAAAAATAAAATACTAAGAATGATTCAGATCACTTTTGTTATTACCGTCCATTTCAATTTGCCTCTCACAAAAGCAGCATTTGGCAATGCTAAAAACCCCAGCATGAATTATGGAAATAGCAGGTAGAATATTCCAAAATAGGGGCTTTCTGATGGGCAGAGCTGGACAAATATTAATTTGGTAAATGAACGGTGGCTGTTTAAACAGACAGTCATTTGAATTAAGTAAATATTGGAAGGACGGAATATCAGCGAATCTTAAAGATAATTAAGAAAATTTCGAATTTTTGTTATTTGTACAGTGTGTACTTTCCCTCACCTATTACATATTTAATCACACACAAACACTTGTGATAGAGATTAATATGGTTTTTAAACTGATGGTAATTTAATGTTATTTTAATATATCTAGCCCTAACACTCGCATAGACCTTTCTGCATTTTCATGAAGTCATTATTTATGTGTTTATTAAGATGTTCTCTCATGGGAATCATTGGCTGCTCAACACAGTGTAGCTCATTTCAGATTTTACTGTCCTTCTGGGAATATTTGGTCAGAAACTAAGTGAAATACTGGCAAAACACACACAGGTCTACTTGTAATTTCCACTGAACGGTGTAGACTTCTATCCAGTATAATTAATCAAAATATTATAAAAATACAATTAATGCCAATATTGCAAATTATCATTTATGTTGTTCATATGTTATTTGACATTTTTCAAGTTGAAATTTCTTAGATAAATAGATAGTGGTGTTATGCAACACACACACACACAGTTTTCTGAGAGAGTGAGGTCACACTGCTCGTGGACATGCACATCTCCTTTGATCAATCACATAAACCGCAGCGCCGGGAGAGAGGCTTTCCCCAACACACACACACACACACACACACCATCACAGCGGCTCAGACAGGAGTGAGCTCTGCCAGTCATCCAGCAGTCAAGGAAGAACGTACAACAAGTTCATTCTGATATTTTACACACATTGTGCTCAGTTTGGAGAATTGTTCTTCCGTCGACAGAAATAGTGGGATCAACTGGCTTGGACCAGCAAAAATCACACCAGCTCGCATCACCCTAATCAATCCCTGCATGACATCAGCACAGCATCAGTGATTTAAATGAAAGAGAAGAACACAAAAGCTGATAAATACAAAGAGCAATGAGAACTAATCTGCTGCTGTTACTACATAATCACCGGGTCACTTACTAGTGCATGCATGTGTGTGTGTGTGTGTTTCACAGAGCCTTTAACTGCTTCTGAAGGTGTCACTTCTGATCAGGCACAGCAGAGAAGGCACAGCAAACTGTGAGGAGAGGGAACTGCAGAAAGTAACAGAGGAGGGGGGAAACAAAAACAAGCCCAAATAAAGCAGTTCAAAGCAGTCGTCTGTCAGAAATTCTAACTCTGTCTTTTTCAAGCTGGTTTCCAATCATTGACTCTAAAGTCATGTTAATTTAATACAGCCTGAGGAACGTTTCTAGTTCAATAAATAACTAAACAAACACCAATGACTGCTCTTAACCAATCAGAATCAAATCAAAAATCAATAATGCTTTTCAGAAATTCTGAAATCAATGTCATTTTTATAGGTGGTATATATCATACACATATGACAGATGACAGTAAACATTTCCCTGCTGAACTACAGAAATCATAGCGTTCATTGTAATACTGGTGCTCTCTCTCTCTCTTTATATCTATCTATATATATATATATATATATATAACATTTGGATCAAAACAGTTTATCAAAGTTGTCCTAAGATAAGAACACCTTTTGGTTTTATGTTTTAGGACAACTCTGATGAAATTTTTTTTTATCATTGTTAAATGTACTATAAATACTATATACACACTCAATAGTAGTGTACTTCCATTAATTAATTCATTTATTGTTGCAAAGTAGATTTAACTAACTAATGCATAAACATAATGCATAAACTAAAGTAGTACATTGAATAAAATGCATGTTTTAAAAGTAAAAATATGTGAGAATAAAGATTTGCTGCATTCACACTACCAATAAAAAGCTGGGGACTGCTAAGAAGTCTCTTCTGCTCACTACTGCTACATTTATTTGATTAACAATACAGCAAAATCAATAATATTGTGAATTGATATTATACTTTAAATTAACAATTTTTTATTTGAATATACATTAAAATATAATTTATTACTGTGATGTTCAGCTGATTTTCAGCATCATTACTCCAGTCTTCAGTGTCACATGATCTTCAGAAATCATTCTAATATACTGATTTGCTGCTCAAGAAACATTTCTGATTATTATAGAGGTTAAAAATAATTGTGCTGCTGAATATTATTGTTGAAACGGTCATAGTTTTTAATTTTCAGGTTTCTTTGATGAATAGAAAGTTCAAAAGAACATGACAGTGATTAAACAGCATCAGTGTGTTTTTGCCCGAAGCACTATTTTTATTTCTGCAATGCATCTGAATATGGAATATGATGCTGGACATGTTGATTTGACAGTGCACATGAGTGCCGTGTCTGACGTGCTTCAATTTAACATGCTTATCTAAACCCCCCACCCCCGGAGTCTTTAGAAAGGAGTCCTGGAGCCTGGCTCAAATCTCTCTCCAGCATCTGTACAGAGGCACAAAGGCTAATGCCTGAACCAGATGGCTTCACTAAAGCTGAGGAAGATAGATGTACGTGTCGTAATGTGTCAATCGGGTGACTCCAAACCAAACAAGAGATAAACATGACTTTTTATTTTTAAATTGCATCTAAGTTTCCAGCGCAAATGTCAACCGGCAGCCATTTTTTCACAGGTCACCTGACCCTGTCATGTCAGTGCAACTTGATCAATGTTGTTATTAAAGGTGATATATATCATACACACGTGACAGACGACAGACAAATTACACAGCAGTCAGTCCCTGCTGAAATACGGCCAATTCTAGCACTGAATGAAATACTACTGCACTTAGAAATGTATAAAGCACAGTAAAACAGAGACAGTCTATAGCTACTATATATATATATATAGAGAGAGAGAGAGAGAGAGAGAGAGAGAGAGAGAGTTAACAAACATTTCAACAAACATTTCTGATTATTATCAATGTTGAAAACTGTTTATTTGAAATATAAATCTTTTGTAACATAATAAATGTCACTTTTGATCAATTTAATGCATCAATAATTTTAAATCCATTGAAAAGTTGGTGGACTAATATATTTATACACACACGCGTATACATACACTTTTTTTTGTTTGTACCATCCATGCATGTAAAAATGTACATACTGTGCGCGGTATACACTATACAGAAATACTATAAATAGAGTGCTATTCTGAACGTATCCTAACAGCTCCACCCACTGCCATTGTGACATCATGAGACTCTGAACATGTGAAGACGATGTAAATGTGCTGTGAATACCTTGAAGGAGCCGCTGAGACAAGCCAAAGCCTTTAAAGCACAGCAGGTGCTGCATGAATAAAAGAATATGCATATTCATGAACATTAGCATTCATTTGCATACATTGATACACCCAGCATCAAATTAAGGTCAGTTTCAAGCAGTCTAGAGGTGAAATACCTAAAGCCGTAATAAGAGTTTAACATTTCAACCAGAGCTGTGCTTAAGGCTAGGTTTTAATGTATTCACAGTGTCGGAGAAAACACTTTGAAACTGAACCTTGCCAAACTACTAATGTTTAATTTCATGCAGCTAAAGCAGTCTGATGCTTTCTGATGTTCGGTTTAACTCAGTTTGATCTGCAGAGACAATCAGATGTCAATTTGTAGGTCAGCTCACCTCGAAGAGTGACCAGGAGTTTAATGTAAGACTCTTCAGGAAACCAGACAGGTTTTTCATCAGCTGCACAGAAATGACACACTTCACCTTTAAACTACAAGCTATTAACACATATACATGATTCTGGCTCTTTTTAAGTTTATGTCTCGCAAATCTGAGGAAAAGAAAGTCAAAATCATGAGATAAAAAGTAGTGAATTCCCTTGTTATTTTTTTTATTATTTAGGGGAATAGATGTCAAATTTGACTTCAGATGGGGGGGGTTGATACTTTGCAATTGTGAGACTAAATCTTTTGAGATAAAAGTTGTAATTACAGTTTTTAATTGTCTTTATAATTATTTTGTCAGAAACAGGTTTCCACGGAAAACAGATGAAAGCAACTGTTTTTACAATTTGTGAAAACCGTGGTACCTTTTTCAGAATTCTTTGACGAATTAAAAGTTCAAAAGGTCAGCAATAATTTGAAATAATTAGATAATAATTAGAAATCATAACATAATAACACAGTTCTACTCTATAATGCTTAAATGTCTTAACTACAGCAAATAAATCTCAGAAGTTTTTAATCTGCTGTTATGGAACAAAAATGATCTGTCACGTCTTGTTGTCAGCATGGGGAAAATGTCTCATAAAATATGTAAAAAATAATGTATTTACTGTGTTTGGGCAATGCAATGCATGTTTAATGAACAAAAGCATTCTTTTGCATTAAATTAAACTATCAATATTAATAATAATCAGCATATCAGAATGATTTCTAAAGGATCATATGACACTAAAGACTGAAGTATTGATGCTAAAAAAAATTCAGCTGTGCATCACAGAAACAAATATTGGCATAGAAAATAGCTACTTTTAATTGCAATAAAATATAATAAAATTTCTGATTTTTGATCAGATAAATGAAGCCCTGATCACCGAATCAGTTTTGGGTGAATCCTTTGAAAAGCACCTTTGAACTGATTCACAGAAATGAATCAAATCTATCAGCTATCATTAAAGCATTGACATTTTAGCACAAATTCATCTGTCACTTTGTTCAAACGAGTTAAATCAGATGCCAGCAGGGACGGCTTGTGTCATTCATTCTCAAAAATCACAAAAACAATTATTTATGGTAAAACAGTATGTGATCCACGCACAAGTTAATTTAGGATTCAATTTAAACTTTATAAATGCACTTTTGTTTTTTTGAAAAGCACCAGTAACAATATTCTAGTCTAACAAATCCAGGTCTGCAGAGAATAAAGCAATAAATAAAAGCACACACGCAAAAGAGAGTACTTATTTGAGATAAAATAAACATTACATTAAATAATATATATATATATATCCTACACTCTCAGAAACAAAGGTAGAGAAGCTGTCACTGGGGCGGCACCTTTTCAAAAAGGACATGTTTGTACCTAAAGGATTCATTTTGGTACCTTAAAGTTCTATATTAGTACTTAAAGTGTATTTGAACCTAGTAGGTGTACCTTTTAAAAAGGTACCGCCCCAGTGAGAGCTTCTCTACCTTTGTTTCTGAGAGTGTACAACACCAGGCTGTAAAACGCAGTTATTTTCTGCATTGCTCTATGAATTAAAGTGCAGAACTCTTCAGATGTGCACTGCACTTTTATCCAGACGGACGATTTATTATTGCAGTGCATCCACAGAGGGCAGCCGGCCTCGTTAATGCTCTTCACAAATGTCAGTGCATAAATCTTCGTTACTCTAATGATATTCACAGACTTTGCCATGTTGCCGTTGCCACTTTGATGCCGAGACGCCACATACGTCTAATGCTGGTCAAGCTGCTGTTGCTAGGTTACCAGAGCATCAGCAGTTATAGAGTGAGAGCCTTATAGAGCGAAGGTGCTGACACTGGTCTGCAAAAGAAAAAGAAACTTGTATTAGAAAAATTGCATGCCTTAATTTAAGATTTATGTATTTATCTATATGAATTATATGCAAAACTTCCATCCATTTGGAGTTTGAACTAACACATTTTATTTAATATTATTTATTTAAAAATAAAGTCACACACACATAAATATATATATATCTGCGCTCTAGAAAATCATTACTCTAATTTGCATTTATTTAAATTAAATATTAATTATTTTCTGCATTTTTATTAAATTACTTAGAATCTGCAGAAATCTGATCTTTGTGAAAACATTTACAATTACTCAGTTAAAAATTATGAAAATGGTTAAATAAGGCTGATAGAATATATTGATAGAACAAGCAATATTAATTTAGTTGATATAATGATCATCAATGCATAAACCTGCTCTTTTATAACCGAGACCCTTTATGTAGACAAATAAATAAATGCCACAAAATAAGTGCATCATGTGATTTGAAATGAATGGCGTAATATAAAAAGTTGGTCATAATATAAATGATACATAGTCTACTCACCTTATTAATATTAAAAATAATATTTGTGTCTGCAAAGTTGAGCAAATCTGATGTCAGCTTCAGTCTATTGTCTGTAGCACATTTGATATGTTTTTTAGTTCATGTCTTTTTTCTTCAACAAGTCTGATGAAAGAGAGAGAAACAAAGAGTACGATATGTGCAGACATTTTTTAAAAATACTGTGATTTTGTATTCAATACTGGGACAAATCCATGAGATCATCTCCAGCTTCACCTCATCACAGACAGCATTCGAAGCATCGGAAAAGTAAATGCTCATAAACATGCCTTCTTTTGAGGCTTACGCACCTCACAGAGAAAGCAATCCCAGAATGCATTATAACAACCATTACATACAAAAGAGATAATTAATGGCATTGTGCTGTTATCACAGCAGCACATTGACATCAGTTTCTGCTGGAAGCAGAAAATGTGTGTCAGTAATGGAAGTGAATGGGTGCCGTCAGAATGAGAGTCTGATAAAAACATCATAACTGGTACTGGGACTCCAGTCCATGAGTTAACATCTGGAGAAGACAAAAGATAATCAAACCAATCAAGGCATTTTTAACTAAAATATGGGTCCATATTCCCTCCATCTCCTCCATCAAAATCCACACACATATTAGTGTAGAGCTGGTTTGTCTCTAAACGCTGCTGGATCTGTGCAGATTCCTATTATTGTGCAATACTTGACATATTTTAGCCAAACAATGCTTAATAATTAGTTTCACACATGCAATTAACCAAAGTGATTTAATCGCATTTAAAGTGCTGCTTATTATCAGACTTTGCTTTCATTAATAAAAGGACGAGCTCTTCAACATGTCCTCTGCCAACAGGAAAGAAAAAAAGTGTCCAAGAACTGCACTTATCAAGGCGTTTGATGAGGCCTGGCTGGTCTCTGGATCTCGTGGGACATCTGCTCCTGTGAGACTCTCACCGTCTCCCTGTGTCTCACACAGCTGTTCTGTCAAACAAAGCTGTTTCAGAGCTCACAAACACACACATATGACACATTTTACATCTTCAGCCTCTATAATTTGCCGCCTAAGAAACTAAACCCAGACAACCCAGTCTGTTTAGGCAGAAAGCGCTTTTTCAGTTCAAAGACAATAGCAGTACGCATTCTGACAAAATAACTGAATTTCAAACTTATTTTACTTGCACAACATACCGATAAATCTCAACAAGAACATACACAGGTGTGATTTTTCTGCAGTTCCACAAACACTCTCCTGTGTGATATAATCAATTTAGGCCTTAGGGAGTCTGTTTTTCAGTACATTTGTCATTGAGCCTGGCTTCATTTGCATATTTCATAATTAGCAATAAAGAGACGCATCACATTTGGACAAATTAAGACGCTGCCTGCTGGTGTGTATCTGGCCGTAAGGGGAAAGGTTGATTTGATAAGCAAAAACAAAGAAGGATGAAGTACAGTAACCCAAATCCGCTCTTAATGTGCACATTCATCTTGTGAAATGGCATAATAATGTAATAGTTCTCAATCATCACTGATAAAGCCCTTCAGGTGCGGATCGAGAGGGACTCTTGTGCCCTCTACCGGACACACGTGATATTACAACACTATTTAAATTAAATTATAAAGGCCGGTTTTCTGATCAAATAAACAATAAATAAGACAGCTTGGTCATTATCTCGCAAATACTTTATTTTATTTAACAGATTTTTCCAGATTCGTCCCAGACTAAACTGCATGTTTGAGCGGTCTCAGATGAAGATATCTTGCTGTGACATATCTTAACACACGTCAGTGTCATTGTTCTGTGTGAAAATGCACACCTGGAATATTTTCTGTAAAAGTTGCTTAAATATCTTCATTTAACTAATGCCTAGTCCCGGCTTAAGCTAAGCCCTGTTTGTGAAACCGGGCCTATGTGTTCAGAAAAGCCTGAAACCTCTAAATATTTATTCTGAGCTTGTTCTTCCACATCGTTTTTGGTGCTAAATACCATAATCCTAATATAAATGTTCATTTTCTTTTCTAATTTGTCTACAAATTTAAAAGCAATGGCTTTGCTAAAGGACTTTTTCTGGGCTATCCTGTAATGATTTTCTGATAACAATTTTTATAGTTTTCAATTTAAAAAAAAAGCATTATTAAATGAACAGCTCATATAATTTCATTTGCATTCGATAACCAGGCTTCATGCGGAGATAATAGTAATAAATAGTCAAAACAAGTTTGGACTTATCTATCAAAAAATTTCAATGTGTAATCTCAAAAGAAGAATTTTTAAGGAGTGCCCTGCCTTATCTTGATCATATAAGCCTAATGCATAAAATAACTTCTACATAAATGAAATAAAAATGAAGCTTCTGCTGCAGATCTCATTTTAGACTACACATCATATCATTTTTTGACAAAACAGTGCTTTATAAAAGTGCTGGTCATTCATGAGTGTGCCTTCTGCACATGGATTGAGTCTCTAAGCTGAGACTGAGACTAGTTTGGCAGGAAGTGCTCTTGTTCTGGGTGGTTGTCGTGTAACAGTACATGTTTCTGCTCAGCAGCTGCTGAGAAACTCAACCAGAAACAGCCGAGTGCTGGGACCGTTTAATGATGCATCAGCACACAGACAGAGAGACGGTCACTTTGTCAAGAGCCAGACTCTGTGAGGAAACCTGAAAAAGAAGAAGAAATGAGTAGGCATGACTGGGGCTAGCTGTCACACACAGAGTCGAAAATTCAACCAGCAGGATAATATTCCCAACGTTCCCAAACATCACCCTTCAGTCACTCTTACCTTGCAGCAAACGTGTACTCTTCGGAAAAAAAGCAGCCTGGACATTCAACTGAACATCTGCTTTAGTGTTTTACAGAAGCAGAGGCATGGATTGAAACAAAATTACCAATAAACAAGGCCACATTATAGAAAATGTCTCTCTGAACTTGTAAATTAAACCTATTACTAGACTACTTTTACTATTTCAAACCTTTGAAATGTTGTTTCTTTGAAATTAGTGATATTAATTAGCGATTGCTGAGTGAAAATGAGTTTCAGGAACATTTTCAGTCTGTCAGAAAAATCAGGTCGGGCAAGTTTCACATGTTTTAAAAAACAATGTTTTGTTTTAAAAATCATATTTTATTTTCATTTTTTTTTTTTTCATTATTTTTTAATAGGATAAAAGGTCATTAAATAGCCCATAATATACTTAAACAGCTGTTGAAGTACATTGATTTTACATAATTTTCCCCCACCTTTTTAAAATTAAAATAGTAAACTAATTAAAAAAAGAGAAAAAAAAAGAAAAAAATGGAGACTGGCTTTGTAAATAAACCCACTTGAGTAACTGAGTCACAGAGACAGAGTAACATTTACCAAACGAGGGAAATTAAATTCATGAGACTACTAACCATTAAATTTCACAACCTCCCAAACCTCAGAGCGGCTCAGAGAGTGTGTGAAGGACAGAGATCCTGGCTGTGTGTGAAAGCATCTTTGAAGCAGCCAGAGCATCTCAGGAGACTTCTGCACACTCTCTGGAGTGACTGACGCTCTCAAACCAGACACTCAAAACATGCCTTTCAGGATGAACTTGTTATAAAGTCAAGCAGTGGCAACAAAGTAACAAACCAAAAAATTGTACAGCCAGCATGCAATCTTTGTTCAGATATAACCAGAACAGGCCGGTCAGTTTCAGGCCTAGGAATATCAAACACAGGCCTATATTCATATAATCACTGCAAACAAACAGATGCATTTATGTAAAGGAATATATATGCAGAAATAATGACTTTTCTTTTTAAGGACTCAAAAAAACATTTTAAAAAGCGCACATTAAAGATCATAATGATCATGACCTTAATCTGTATGTGTATCTTTATCACCTTAAATACACACTTTGCTAAAATAGAAAATGAACACTGAAACTATCAAATAAATACCTAGAAAAAACCGATTAATCGCTATAATAATCCATACTCTGAATTATTAGGTTTATATAAAGTGATGGATGTAATGCATTACAAGTAACGAGTTACATAAGATTACTTTTCATGCATCAAAACATTACTTTTTCAAATGATGTCGTTACTTTTTGTTTTTTTTTGCTTTTTCATTTATCATCTATCTGTAAGAAATGCACCTCAGTATTAAATAAGAGTTCACTTAGGCTCTTAAATGCTTCAAGTAGAAAGTCTCATTATCTTTTGAATATATTCATCCCTTCAGCTGCTGGAAATGAAAACTTATGCATGTTAACATCACAAAAAAACGACCATTTAGAAAGTTCCCAATATCCTACACTGTTTAAAGGACACTCTAACACTCAACCCATTCAGATGCATTTCCAAACATGAAGGTCAGACACGAGAAAAACACACCTGTTAGTTAAACAGCCATCAAAACACTTTCAGTCGCTGCCATTTTGTACAAAAGCAGCGTAAAAATACTCTTCTGCATTCAAACCCAATGGATGTGCAAATAAACGACCGCACTGCAGAAATGGGAAACTTTTTATTCATGTATTTCACAAATCCGTTTTTTTTAAAAGTAAAAACTTTACAGCAAATGTTCTGCAGGGAGAAGAGTTGAAAAACACAAGCGCAGTGAAAGAAAGAAGCTGGTGTTGGGGCAAACGCTGGGGTCGTCTGAAAGCGTACAGTAGGTCCTCGTGTTCGGGGTGGACAGCGGATCATACTTGTAAACGTATGGAATGTATTTATTTACTGTACAGACACGCAGGGACAAACCCTGCAGAAGAAACCACATGATCTGTGCGGGGGAAAAAACACCTATACAAAACCTGCTGCAATATAGTTCTCTACCGCTTTTAACTTCCCTTTTAACAACGCAGTCTCTAAAAAAGCAAGTTAAAATAGGAACTTTTCTACATTTTCATTTGTCGTGTCATATTAAAAAACGAGGAAATTTCATCAATGCTGGACTCTTATTATCTTCAGCGTGGCATGTTCATGACCCTTCAGGCGAATCTCATGAGGTCACGTTTCACCGTATTCATTTTGAAAGAATATTTAGCATAAAGAAAAAGTAGCCTTTTGGAGGATTTATTTATTTTTTCATAATAGATAAGCACATTTTTGTAACCAATATTTATCTATGAATTAATTATCAATGTTTTACATTTATACAATTCATGTTATTCATTAACTTCTCTTTTTATTTAAATTTTGACTTTAATATGACAAATAAGACGTAATATTAAATACTTACATAAGGTCTTTCAAACAAAGACTTTTTTTTTTATTTGTTAATCTTATTTTAAAAATCTTATTATATATTTATTATGCCAAGACAATTATTTAAAATAAATAATTTAATTTAGGATTTTTTTAATGCATTATAATACAAAAAAAGTCATGTCTATTTTATTTAAATAAAACCTTGGCATTAATAATAAAAAAAAAAACTTGTTTTAAAATATAACATTACATCATAATTAGTGCTGTCAAACAATTATTGCATTCAAAATTTGTTCTGTTTACATATGTATGTTTACTGTCTATGTATATATATATATATATACACACACATATAATATATAAAATGTTATATATAAAAATATATATATATATATATATATAAAAAAAAGTATATTTATATATTAAATATATTTATACATAATACAAAATATAAGAATCTAAATATATACACCTGTAAATATTTTAAAATATATATACTGTATGTATTTATGTATACACATAATACACACAGAACACATACATATGTAACAAAAACTTTTATTTTGTATGCGATTAAAATAGCAACGAATCATTTGACTGCGCTAATTATAAAGTAATTAATTAAACTTGTTTTTATATATTGTTTGCTATTTAAATAAGCAAAAATGTGCTTAATATTCATGAAAAATGAATCTAGTTTTTTTGGTGTGAAATGCCCTGGCCATGCTCGAGCGTGGAAACCAGCACTGCTGGGAGCTCAGGACTCTCTCCAGTAACTCTGGCACGATACGGCAGATCCGAGAGGAAGTAACAGCGTCTGGAAAGACAAGCGCCTAACCCGGTGAGCAACATCTGTGCTTTTCAGATCTGTGTCGAGTTGACAGACAAATCATAAGCAAAACCATGCAACGGTGACAATGTAACAATCTGGAAAACAAGGAAATAAATTCAAAACAGCTTTTACACTGCCGTCCCATTTCAGTCCAAACTCCCAACACCCAGAACCCCTCGCATGCAAGACCAGTTACATATAAACACACAACAGCAACAGAAATCAGCCCTCGTCGCTCTTTCAGCTCCAAGGCTACGGAAATAGAATAAGTGTTTCATTTACTTACTGTGTTTCAAACATCTTTACATACATCCGTTTAAAAAAATTGTGCCCATCATGCTAAACCTCACTATAGCACTAATATTTTACAAGGTCAATAAAGTTTGAATAGCTTTCTTCTCGTGTGAATAAAGCAGCACTAAAAGGGTCTCCTGACCGTCTGCTAATCTGGGCCCGCTGGGATTTAGTGTCTTACGGTCATTTACTTCCTGCTTTGGAGAGCTATTTAATAACGCTCACGGTCCAATCTCACCAAAACACGCCACACTTCACCTAAAATAAAAAAGTCTACATGAAGCTTATTTCGTACTTCTTTGCTTTTATCATCAATTTTATTTATTTTTTGCATTATGACATTATTTTCATGCTCATTACCATGATGCATTTGTTTTTGTGTAGTTCTCATTATTCAGTTGTTATTCTCATTACCGTAACACAGCAATACAATGATCATTTAAATCCTTATGAATTAAACAGTTAATTTAAAACATGTAATTCATGTAATTAATAAATTAAAGATACTACATAATTATATTTTGTGATGAGAATTTGTTTTGCATATCATGACAATTGTCACAAAAACTTTAATGCTCCTAAAAATATGTTTTCTTAGCATTATATTGCAATAAAACAATCTGCTTAAATTTGTTTTACTGCATTATAATGCTAAGAAAATTCGGCATTATTTAAATGCACAATTAAATGTTTAACATTTCTAATTTAGATGCATAATATTCTTTGCATTACATTTGTGCATTTTGCAAATTATAAAAATAATGAAACAAAAATCCTAATGGTCCTAAAAAAAGTTTCAATATATTTTATTAGCATATAATGCAATACACATTTAAAAATAAAAAAAATCACTGCATTCTAATGCAAAGATAGCTCTGCATTATATAAATGAAAAAAGTACTTCTTTTTTTGCATTTGTGATAATGAGAATTTCTTTTGTACATCACAAAAATAATGTCACAAAAATACTAATAGTTCTAAACATTGTTACATTTTCAATGAAACAACCTGTTTTAAAATATTTCACCTGCATTATGATGCAAAGAATGTTTTATATTATTTTAAGGAACACTTTTTATTGAAATAAATACATTTCTTTGCATTTTGCACGCCACAAACAAGATGTCAGAAATGACATCAAAATGTCCTAAAAAATATGTTTGAGTTTCTGCAAGTTTATCTTTTTTTTTTTCAGGGTGAAATGTGACCTGCAGGTTTTGTGAGATTAAACCACCAGCCAATGTAACTCAGATACGCAAGCTTGGGTAGTTTTGGCCAACTCTCATTCCCACATCATTTGAGAGTCAATAATAATAACAACAACAACAACAATACAAAATAAAAAAAAAACACCACCCATAATAGTTAGAGATATTAAAGTGTAAAAACTAACAGTTAAAACGAAATACAGCTTCAAAGAAGAAGTCTCTGGACAGGTGTGTGGGTCAGTCGTCTCTCCTCTGGTTGGGGTTTGAAGAGTGTGTGTGTTCACTAAGCAGGTAGTGTGTGAGTGTGTTACCATTACAGAACCGTTCATGAGGCACTCGAGAACAGAAAGGTGTCTTAAAGATCTTTGAGGCTGCTGGGTGGAGGCTCCTACAGTGCGAGGGGCGAGACGGTGCTGGTGCCAGTCGGGGTCGAGCTCGGGGACGGTGTGTGTTTCGGAGGAGCCAGATCCAGGAGGGCTCGGACCGTCCCGGCCACCTGAGGCAGACCTCGCTCTTCCAGGATGTGCAGGGGGAGACACAGCTGGTTCTGCGGCCGCAAACACACACACACACACACACAGAGCAAGGGCGAACAAAAAAAAGGGACGAAAAGGGAGTCAATGAAGAAACAAATTATAAAGTTAATGCAACTTAAAAAATGAAATGATCAAAGGTTCACACAAAAATGAACATTTCAAAATTAGGATGTTTATGTTTTTTATTGGATTTGAAGAAATGTGTTTCTGCATCAGAGTCTCAGCAATGGGTGCCGTCAGAATGAGAGTCCAAACCACTGACCCCTGTCTCAGTAATGGAAGTAAATGGGTGCCGTCAGAATGAGAGTCTGATAAAAACCATCAGAATAATCCACAACCCTCCAGTCCATCAGTTAACATCTGGAGAAGACCAAAGATCAAACTAATCCAGCATTAAAGTTCCCCTATTATGGACTTTTGAAATGATCTTTCATGCAGTGTGTAAGCGAAATTAAAAAAACATCCTGGATTAATGGTGTTAAATTTGAAAGTGCATGAAGTTACTGTCTCTCAAAAGAAAGAGTCGACTCTGAATCATTGAAACGAGTCGTTTTTAAAAAGTCCCAAGCCGTATGATGTCAAAATGGATATTAGCATACTCCCGCCCACTTTTTTATCTTTTTTGGTCTGAATGAAAATGCTAATTCATTCTTCACCACTAGGTGTCACTTTAAATGCGATAAAAACTCACAAACACTGCTTTCGACTGAGTTTGGAAAAAAATTGGAGTGGTTAAACAAATAAGGTAAAAATAAACGTGTATCATAAGAAAATGAAAGTGTTTTTTTGACCTTGCATCCAGATCAACCTGTTTGGGACCCACAAGACTATTAGAACCCATAACAGGGGTGCTTTAAAATGTTTTTAACTACAATATGCATCCATAATAACTCCTCCTCCAGTAGAAAAGCACAGAATCCAGACACGTATTTGTTTAGAGCTGTTTAGTCTCTTCTGAAGTCTTAATGCTGGATTAGTTTGACCGTGTGTCTTCTCCAGATGTTCACTGATGGACTGGAGTGCTGTGGATTATTGAGATGTTTTTATCAGATACTTATTCTGACGGCACCCATTCACTTCCATTACTGAGACACTGATGCAGAGACACATTTCTACAAAAGAAGAAAAACAGGGTGAGCACATTTTCAGCAAATGTTCATTTTTGGGAACTATAACATGGAGCAACTTAAAGCAGATAAGGTACAACTAAGGAAGAACATAACTAAAAAAAAAAAAAAAAAAAAGTATAACCATGACAATAAAGAACGATGGAGGAGAAGAAGAGAAACGGAGAAATCGTTCAAACCCAAGAACCCAAAAGCGTTAATATTGTATGTGATTAATCGCAATTAACCGTTTGACAGCACTAGACTCTGATATAAATGAAGTGAAGCGTCAGTAGAGGCTGTTATTATCCTAAATGTGTAAATCATCCTATTTGCCATCAATCTTTTCAATATAAATATGGACTCTCAGACTCAAGCTTAATTAGTGATGAAACACACGTCTACAGCAGATACATGAGTTTAGACTTTATTGTAGAAAAGCCGAGGAGGACAACAGTCAGACCGTAGGAAAACCAGGCACACAAATCTGACAGACTCTCTGCTGCGTTTCTGAAGTGTGTCGGGAAGATATTACACTGAATAGCTATCCATTAACAACAGGTAATGATGAGGGCTTGTGTTTCAGCGAGTAACTGTGTTCTAACATGCTTGATAACTGCAGGGAGAAGACTGGTTTTCTAACTATTTAAAGGATTAGTCCAATTCTGACGTTATTTATCATTTCAAATGTGTGTGGTTTACTTTCGGCACAAAAGGAAACATTTAACAGAAAGTCCCAGCTGCTATTTTCCGCATAATAAGCTTCACTCAATGAAACACAAGCAGAATTGTGTTTATATGGAAAAATGTATTCTTATTTCTTAAGCGCTGCATTTTGATAACACTTCACCATAACAACACATAATACTGCGAGAATATTATGAATAAACCATAAAAATAAGTCACTTTGGATAAAAACATCTGCTAAATTAATATTATTGTACTGTACAATACTATTATAAGAAATATGATATTAAATAATTAGTTTAACAAAAAAACTTCATAAGTAAAAATGATTGAAAGCAGTATTTCGGCATTATTTCCTTAATATAATTATTCTAGGCACCAGCAATATTTGTCTGCAAGCTTAATGCTTTCATTTTTAGTCATTTTTAATTAATTATTTCAAATTTATGCAAGTTTCTGGAGCCAAACCAGAAAAGGCAGTAAAAATAATTCACATAATTGTAATTTGCAGGCTAAATTATGATTGACCGCACACAAATGATAAGAATTCATGAGCATATATACATTTCACTACTAAATTAGTTTGGCCCATTTTATAGACAAACTACTCCAAACGTGCTCATGTTTTCATAAATGAGGCCTAATGAAAGTGATGAAAGAACAATAAAATATGAACTGCAGTTATGATATGACTATATTGCAAGCATTTTGAAGCCATATGATAATTCCTAAGATGTAAGGTATGTATGCCACATCCGTCACCATTCACTTTAATTGTACGGAAAAGAGAAGCTGGCACAGCACGGCAACATTTCTCCTTTTGTGCGGAAGAAAGCAACTCATAGGGAATGACAAGCAGGTGAGTAATAGTTATTTTTGGGTGAACTATGGTGTTAACCGTGAGGAAGCCACACAGTAAGGCACAAAGGGATAAAACAGGGGAAGTTTATGGTTTGGCATCCTCCTCTCTGTCTCATTTGCTTTTTATTCAAGCAAACCCTCGCAAACCCTCGTACCCTTCAACAGACTTTGGGGAACAGTGCAGCAGTACTGATGCACAATAAAGGGCTCGTTCACGGAGCAGGCAGCTTGTTCTGTCGTCTTGTTTAAGGCTGAATGGGCGAATCGGCCCAACTTTGTGCTTTTCGGTGGAGCTTTGATTTTTGCTATGAAAACGTGCTCTCTACACACAGACACGCATATAAACACTCGCAAGGGACTGTTCGCTAAGCCCCGCCTTAGAACATCACTGGCCAACCATACCTTTCAAATCAACAAATCAGACTTCTGTTCATTTTGTTTAATTTGAATCCACTTTAATTCAGCAAGGATGCATTAAATTGACCAAAAGTGACAGTAAAGACATTTGCAAAAGATATCTATTTTAAATAATGCTGTACACTTCTGAACTAGAGTATCCAGAGCAATAAAATGCATCTCAGTCTGCAAAAACAATAATGGGCAGAACAACACTGATAATAATTGATTGAATACATGTTTCTTGTTTCAGCATATTAGAATGATTTCGGACTGGAGAAATGATGCTGAAAATACAGCTTTGATCACCGAAATAAATTACATTTTAATATATACGCACATAGAAAACAGGTATTTTAAATTGTAATAATATTTCACAATTCTTTACTGTATTTTTGGTCAACCGAATGCAGCTTTGGTGAGCAGAAGAAACTTCCTCAAACTGAACAGTAGTGCAAATAATTATTTTTTTTAAATAACATGTAATAACAGCATGATACAGCAAACTGTATCAAATTTGCATTAACATTATTTTAAAAAGACTAAGCAAGCCACTATATGCAGAAGGGGCGGAGCTTAGCGAAGTATTTTTCGATTTTGTGCACTACAAAACACGTAACCTCTGTGTGCATAAACACCAGATATTGTGTCATTCTGCACAAAGATAAACAATTGGCTATTTTAGTGCAGTGATTAATATGGAAGTGCGATTCAAATGCTTGGCACCAGGTGGCAGTAGAGAGCACATAGCAGCGACATGATTGACAGGTAGAAAAGAGCATATCCAGCCAGCTGGGAAGAAGGAGCGGAGTGAAGAGGAGGTGGTGCCAGAGAGAGCAAGGCCTCTACCAGCCTAAACACGCAAACCACCTCCCCTTTTAGCACGTCACCCACTGAACACAAACTATCCTGCCCACAGAGCCCAGACCAGGAGGAGAAGGAGCGTTCAGATAAAACATAATGAAGAGTTGATGGTTTTAAATTGAAAGGGAATGGAGGGAGAAAGAGAGAGAAAGAGTTAGTAGTATTAGACTTGAAAGCGCTAGAGGAAACAGTAAGAGGTGTTAGGTTTGAAGCAGATGTGACCCTGGAGCACAAAACCAGACATAAAGATATTTTTTGATGATTAAATAATCTTTCCAGTGATGTATGGTATAATTTCTGGCCGTTTGAAAATCTGAGAGTGCAAAAAAAATCTAAATATTAAGAAAATCGCCTTTATTAGTTGTCCAAATGAAGTTAACAATGCATGCTACTAATCAAAAATTACGTTTTAATACTTTTATGGCAGGAAATTTACTAAATGTTTTCATGGAACATGATTTTTGGCATGAAATACAGTGTCTTTTTAACAATTGATACAGATATACCCTGTGCTGCTCCAGGATCACAACTACAGAGAAGTTGTTTCTTAATTTGGTTTTAAAGAATACCTGAGGAACTCCAATTCTGCGGCAGGCCTCTAGGAAGTTCTCCACATTTCGTCGACACTTGGCCATCGTTAGTTTGGGCTGAAAAGAAAGAAAAACATGAAATCGAAGCAATGCTTTGCACACGCACATAAGCTAGAACAAGCACAGAAGGTCTCTCACCACTGCCGGTGAGGGTACATGGATGCTCGGGATGGATCGGGGACGCACGTGGTTGGCCAGATGACACAACACGACCCCATCAGTCAAAGCTGCCCCGAGATCACTGGGTAAGGACACCTTGAGTCGGCACTCGATATTCTACAGGGTCGTAAGATAAGACTTACAGAAGGAATGATCGTGAAGAAAAATATATGCACACTACCAGTCTGGAGTTTTAAACAGTAAGCTTTTCAATGTTTTTTAAACAAATACTTCAATATGGACTTATATATATATAATCAATCAATAAATAATACAAGCAGTTTGTTTGACGCACCCTTCTCAGCTGCTCTATCAGTATTGCCTCCTCTCCTGTGGGGGCGGGGCTCTGTGTGGGAGTGGCTTCCGCTGGCTCCGCCTTCTGTGTGCCTGATTCTCCTGCAAACATGCCATACATGCCATTAGGAGCATGTCTGCACATAGTTACATGAACCTGAAGAGTAGCAGTGATTGACATGCCTGTAATAGAGGCCTAGAGTGACTGCGCACTTGAGTGTTAGTTATTTTATATATACAGTGGGTATGGAAAGTATTCCGACCCCCTAAAAGCACTTCCAAACTGTCGCAACAAAAATGGAAACACGACTAATGTATTTAAAATCTGAATTTCCATCTCTGCAACAGTGCAAGGCAAACCTTGACTTATACAGAGGCTTTGTCATGTTAAGAGTAGAAAAGTGTCCTGTCCAAACTGTTGCTATGAAATTAGAAGCACACAATTGTGTAGAATTTCATTATATGCTTAAACATTAATATTTGCACTCATGGAAATTATTACTGCACCTAAGAAGGTGGGCAATATAGTGAGTGCATCATGTGTTTATTCATGAAGTCACACACAACAGCAATTGGCTGCGACAGATAAACTAACCCTTTTTCTTCTCCTCACGCTGACTGAGGCGGAACAGGTAACTCTCAGGTCTCTGGCTGGGGCCCCGGGTCGGGGACGGGGCCGCTGGGCTGGGGTACGAGGGAGACTGAAGGGCTACAGGACCAGAAGAATAACACAATGAGATGTGAGTAAAGAATTAAATAATACAGAAGGAAGATCAAATCTGATATAAACAAAAACATACCAGTGGGTGACAGCGAGCCATAATCTTCACCTTGCTACAGAAGGAAAGAGAAAAAATAAAGGTGATATCAGTGGATATAATATGAACAATGAGCAGTGTATCTCATAAAGACATCCATCACACATATTCCTTGGCAGTTCGGTTCGTTTTTGATGTGGGAACTTCCAAACCCTAAACAAACATGCATCAGCTGTAATCTTACACCATGTCCTAAACAGGCATGACGTGACAGCTTTCCAGCATCATTTCCTCAATGAAATGGAAATACTGCCCACAGTTGATCAGAAAATATTTGATGTTTGTTGCAGTATAATGCTGTATTAACACAACTAGACATCTGACTATTTTTTGAGACAAATAAAAAAAGAACCAAGGGACCAAAAGCACTTTGCATGTCATGGAGTAAGATCTGAATGCAACGGAGGTATCTTTGTGTAGGGAACTAATGAAAGCAAACTCATCCACAATATGCTTATTTGCATCTATAGCAATAAAGCGGAGGAAGCGGATCATCTCCAGGCTCTTGTGGTTCAGTACCTGCGGTGAACAGGAGGAGGCGACGGATAAAGAGGGAGACACACAGCCATCCAGCGGCACAGCAGAGAGAGACTAGCCAGCCAGAGCAATGCAGAGAGAGAGAGAGAGAGAGAGAGAGAGAGAGAGGGATACGAATCCATGGGAAATAAAGGAGTGGAATTAGGAGGGTTTGAGAAAGTGTATGAGATTTTTTTTAACTGTATTACTAAAAATGTTAAATGTTTTCTTTTAGAGGTCGACTCACAATTAGCTTTAATAATGCTGGGGATTGTTAAAATTGTTTAAATAAATCATCAGGAAACATGCATAATAAAATTATATGCATTCATAGAAAACAAAGCTACAAATAAATATATAAACGAATATAATTCTTATTTAAATGTACAAGCCTAACATCTTTTTTGAGATCTTCTACAGGCTACAAATAAATTATTGACTTTTTTTTTTTTTTTTACAATTTTGATTGTCAAAATTTAAATAACATGCATAACAAAATGATTTACGTCTACAAAAAACAGAGTGAAGGCGGCAGATCATCTTCAGTCTAAAATAAAATAAACTACAAATGAATATGTTTAGTCAGGTTGAGGTTTATTCATCTTCCAAACTCTAATTATGAGCAATACTAACTATGAATCAGCATTAATTAACGGCAGTGTATGGTAGGTCTCCATTTAGACAGCTAGCAAACATGTCTGTGTGTCTTTCACCTGTTTGTGAGGGTCTGGCCTCTTCTTTATAGTGTTGGTATCTGTGTCTATCTCAAATATCAGTAGGGGCTCAAACTCACTCTGACACAGAACCAACATGACAGAGAGAGAAAGACAGGAAAGGAAGCAAAAAGAAGCAGGGCAGGCGTGTTAAAGATGCTCGCCGGGAAAAACAGATCTAATATTAAAGATGCACTCAGCAAGTTTAAATAATAATAACTATAAATTGCAATATAAGGCTGGTCGCATTTTAGCAAAACAGCTTGTCTTGTGAGCGGACACGTGTCAAAAGTTCAATTAAACTATGAGAAAACTATTTCATTACTGAGTGCAACTTTAAAGGATGTTAACAGATTAACACGGATCAGAAAAGCAGTTTCGATTAAATCATGTTATACATTATGCAAAGTTAAAAAGCACAATAGAGTTAAGGGAAGTGAACACAAAAGAAATGAGATGGTGCAGAGGATGACGCATGATTGGAGCTGATTGGCTCTTACCATGAAGAGGGCGGAGTCATCGGTGTGAGTGGACCGTCTGGAGGGGTACAGACTCTGGGGTGGGACAGTACGAATATGACTACAGCGCCACACACAGCAGGATGAAGTGATGGATAGGGAGGAAGTGATTGTGTAAATGTGAAGGAGACACTCACCTCACTGTCTGTCGGACTGAGCTTTGTGGGGCTCTGAGACGACTTGTGCTGAAAATACAAAGACAGAAAACTGATTCCCATTCTCTAGAAACTTCACCAGACACATGTAGGGTTTCTTTTCACTCTTCAGCACATCTGGATGAATTATTGTAGAACCTTTCTTTATAACAAATGCTACAGCGCTACTTTGTAAATGTAATAGGTTACAGATTAAAGGTCACCATATTTAAAATGTAATTTAGTGCAATTATTAAAGTAGTGTACTTCATTACATATTTCTACATTTCCCATTTTTTTCAACTGAAAATCACATTCAAACATGTAAACCCAGCAGCCTTACAGTAGTATTCAACACTGATGTAGTCACTTTCAAAATCTTTCATCACTTAGATTATGATTATAATCGTTCAATTTTAAAGCACAGAAGGTTCACATCAGTTAACGTGAACTAAGAATGAACTATACTTCTACAGCATTTATTCATCTTAGTTCATGTTAATTTCAGCATTTGTTAATGCGGTATTAAAATCACAAGTTGTGTTTGTTAACATCAGATTAACAATGAACGACTGTGTTTTTAACAACGTTAACAAAAATGAGTAGGTACTGTAATACATGTACTCTGCATTGTTTGTTAATACATTCATGTTAACAAATGACTCATAGGAACGTGTTACTGATTTAAACAATAAATAAAAATAAAGCACATCAAATAAAATAGCAGATATTTTGAATAATATTGGTAAGCCAGCAGTTGGCGGCAGCCATCGACTTCTAAACTATTTTTTCCCATACTATAGAAGTCAATGGGTACCGTCAACTGTTGGGTTACCAACATTCTCCAAAATAACATTCAACAGAAGGAAACATCGTAAATTTAGAATCTTCTTCCATAATACACCTTTTTGGCTGCGACAGATAAACTAACCCTTTTTCTTCTCCTCACGCTGACTGAGGCGGAACAGGTACTTTTACACCTTACACGCTTTTTATTGTTTTGGCATGTTGTTTAAAAGCATTTGCTAATAAATGGCTAAATGCGCCAGCAGAGGTTGTTGACGAACGGGTTAACTCATCCCTGCAAATTGCTTTTACAGCCTAACTGGATTTATAATCATGCTCTAGAAACTTTTTTCTAGCAGCACTTTCTTTTTAATTCATTAATATTTGCTTGCACGCACCTTGACGAAATTCATAACAGCGTCTCTCTGCACGGATCTTGTTTTCTGTCTCTCCTCCTCGTACCGCAGCGCCGCTAGCTGAGCTTCACGTCTCATTCTCTCCACACCTCCTCCAGAACCTGACGCCCCGCCAGCCGAGCGCTGATGCACACAACCAGAGTAAATTCAGAGTACATTTCACTGACTGAATAATGAGACGTGAATGTACAGGGACTCTCACCTGATTATGAGCGTATGAAGACGTGACCGCTGTATCTGACCCGCCACTAGAGAGACAACAACTGTTACTGCAAACAAGATATTTCTAAATTTCGTAATTTTTCAGCAGCCAGGCATCAGTGGTTGATTGTAATAGCAGCTGTTCTTCTTAAGAAGTCTATGGTGGCCCATAAAACTGCTTATGAGAAAGCTATCAAATTTTGTCTGTAGATATAGGACAGCTTCAACATTAACCATAGCAAGTGTGAAGTTTCCAGCACCACCAACAGGCCACATTTGCACTAATGTTTATGCTAATTACTATTAAAACTGTAATGTTTGGAAGCAAAATCTTTTTCCCTTTTTCACTTTTTTAATTTCTATAATCAAGATTTGTTACAATGTGCAATCATTAAAAAAAATAAATAAATAAAAAAAACTTTTTTTTTTTCACTTGTCCTGGACGGATTGTCACCAAAATTGTCTCAGATCATCTTTATATTATGCTGGCATAAAAGTATGGAATTCAAGATGATTAGTCCAGCCGTCCTTGAACGAATTTGACATCTAAATGGTTAAGCATACTGAGACCAAACTTGGTTTGTTCTATAATAACCATGACTTGAGATTACATCCACAGTACTTGTAATTAAAGTTTAATTAGTTTAGTACCGGTTATGTAAGGAGGTTTGGCGTCTAGGATCATCAGTTCTTAAGTCTCTGGATGGGCTGCTCTTCACTGGTGAACCCTAGGAACACAAACAACAAAATCTGACAGGTGCTCACAACGAACTAATCAGATCAGCCATTAATTGGTAATGCGTACTTCTCTGGTGATTCGTCTTTCAATGTAGGCCATAAACTGTGAGCTGAGGCTGACAGGCTCCGCCCCTCTAAGGCTCCGCCCATCTTCATCTTCATCATCACCTGTAGAGTTGTCAATGAAGTCTATCTGTTCCAGCTCTGCTTCCACTTTAGAGAGAGACGACAAGGTGATGTGAAATTAAAACCCTGTAGAGCTGTACAGTGCTTCATTAGTGTAGATGTCCTCTCACATGTGCCATTGGTTACGTGGGACCCCGTCCGATGATCCTCACGTTCTCTTTCTCGATCTCGTCTCTGTCTTTGCTCTCTGCTGATTTCTGCCACTCTTAAAGGCAGGTCTGACAACTCGTCTGAAGGCTTTAAGAAAAGACAGGGCAACGAAATGAGCAACACTTCCTGGAGAATAACTGCTGATGGAGCGATCAGAATAGCACTTGCCTCATTTCCAGACCACCTCTTGTCTCCGCTGTCCACACTGTTAAAGCCAGAGTCCAGAGCTCCGTACGGCCGGCCAGGATATGAATCCTCCGTGCTGAGAGACGGACAGAGCAGAGAGAGCAACATCAAATCATCTGAGGTTTCATACAAAGAAATGGTCTGCTAAAGGTCTGAAACACACATTTCCTCCTACAAGAGGTGAAAGCAAAATGTCTTTTTGATTTTCTGGTGGATAGATATAGCATGGGCCCCTCCTCCAATGTAATTCTGTTATCTATCTTGAATTTATTTTAAATGTAATTTTATTGTGTTTTATTTTTACTTTATTTCAAGTTCGTGATTGTCTGGTCTCAAGTTGTTGTTTTTTTTCAACCTTTAATTTAATTTAATTTTTATTGTATTTTATTTTAAATTCTAGATTTTATTTTTTCTTCAGCTCAATCTTTTGGAATGAAGTTGATGGTTTTTTCACACATTTATTTTATTTTAATTTGTTTTTTCAACCCTATATTTTATTTTAGTTTTTTTTATATTCCATAATTTATTGTAGCTCAAGTGTTTTATTTTTTGGGGCTCAATCAGATTTCATTTCATATTATATTTAATTTTTTTTATTTGCCACCACAAATTCTATGCTGCTTGTGTACACGATCCACATAAAATCCAAGTTTGTTAAATTTCCTGAGAAGTTTGATCTCCACATCATCTCATCTACCGTCATCCGGTTTTGCTGCAATACCTTCATTCCAATCAACCCAAGCATTCGTTTTGTCTGTGTCTTTTCCTTTCCCTCCCTTCTTATCTGCAGAATCATCCTGTTCTGTGTGTCCTCTGAGAGATACGACCGATAAACACCGGCTCAAACGAATGTGGGTGCGAGAGCCAAAGACAAGGAGGAGTTTATGCTCACAAAACTCAGTGAAATGAAGTGAGATCTTACCAGGATCCAGGCAGTGGTCTTCTGTCGTAGTCTGGGAGGTCTGATGCTGCTTTACATGCCTCCATGTTTAGATATTTAAATATATGGATCTTTCCTTTTATACAAATCTGGAAGAAGACACCAGAAAGGTGATCTCTTTTATTTAGGGATGCAATGATACCACTTTTACAGAAATGATGCGATCCCGAAAATGGAAAGTGGATAACAGCAAATAACATTCTAGAAAAATAATGAGTGCACAACTTTATAAACATTTATTGAAATAACATTAATTATGTGGCTTTCAAGGAGCTTATTAATAACACAGAATATCAGATTTATGCATTCCTAGTTTTAAACAGTTCTCAGATGCATTAAAATAGCACTTTTTACTTTCATGAAGTGCTGTATTTCTTAGATCAAAACAGGAGTTTGTGTTACCTGTGCAGGAGGGCTCTGGAGAGGATTGTTGTCCAGAATGATGCTCTGGAGGTGTCTGAGATTACGGTAGCAAACTGGGATTGTCGTGACCTTGTTACATGAAAAATCGAGCCGGACCAACGGCAACTCGGCCAACTCTGCAATCCGACGGACACAGAAATGACTCGACACATCAACACAAAAACATCACTCATTCATCATCATTCAAGTGCAGGTGTTTGTTTTTCTGACCCGGAGGCAGCCGAACGAGGTGGTTTCTGCGGATGTTGAGGTCGCGCAGGGCTTCCAGCTGACCGATCTGTGGAGGAAGCGTCTGGATCTCATTACAGCTGACGTCCTGAGAGAGAGAGAATTGATGAGTGATGTGCATGAGTGAGAGCAAATGTGAAGATGACTGCAAAGCTCGAGAGTCCACACACCAGCTCAGTGAGCTGTCTGAGTTTGCCCAGATCCTCCGGCAGCGATACCAGCTTGTTATTGTAGGCGATCAGAACTTTGAGCGGCAGACGGCACAGATGAGCGGGGAGAGTCGACAACTGGTTCCGACTGCAGAGAGAAAACCAGAACCATGAGAATCAGAAACCACAGCCTCCAATGACTACACTAAAAGGAAATGAATGAAATTGAATCACTTGGGAAGCGTAATGTATTTACTAAAGAGTTCTGAATGCTAACAGTGCTGCTATTCTTAAATAAAACTATTCAAAATTAATTGAAATAAATATAAATATTAGATCTTTAATATTTTAATGCATTTATATAGTTTTTTTATTATTATTTTTTTTTTTTACAAAGCAGGTATCATAGGTTATCATAATCTGTAAAAAAAATAAATATATATATATATTATTAAGATGGAGACTGTGCCACACATATCATGAGAAACACTTCCGCAGAAGAAAATACATCTAATACATCTTAAGTTTCCGTCACATCTATGTCATCCGGTTTAGCAATAATCTCTTATCTCCTTGTTTCTAACAGTGCTGCTATTGTTAAACAAAAATATTTTTCTTAACCGAAAAAAAAAATAGTAGTACTTAAACTAAATTAAAGCTAAAAAAACTGCTAAATTGAAAATAATTACTTACAACAGTAAAAAAAATAAAGAATAATAATAATAAAATAGCACTAATACGTTTCCTACTGGTCTTAATCAAAAGACCTCACATCTGTATTTCTCTGCTAGATTTTGATCTCTGGGTGTGACTTTTAATATAAACCTGTGGGATTTTTGTTTTCTCGTTTTATGATCCTCCAGGTGAATTTTGTGAGTCAGATCACCTATAGTAATAACTAGTGGTGGGCCGTTATCGGAGTTAACGTGAGATAAAAAAAATATCGGCCTTAATCTATTCACAAAGTTGGGTAGGGAGCTGGGTCTATACTACGCAAGCTATGATGACTTTCGCCGGTTTCACACAGCACACGTAAGCAGCACATATTATTATGAATTGTAAGAAATGAATTCTCGATTGTGTTTTTAATAAATCCAATCAATGTTTTTCATGTCTCCAGAACCAAAACACATTTGCCGTTAAGCTGTGGTAACATTTAAAATGGTTGAATACTAATATCTTAGAAGAATCTATGTTATGAGTGTTGTGTCTGTGTGTATGACCTGATGTTCAGGTAGGTGAGGGACTGTAGGTTGATCAGACTCTCTGGAAGTGAACGCAGACAGTTCTGGTACAGGTTCAAGCTCTCCAGCGACACAAACATGCACACCTCCACCGGCAGCTCCGTCAGTCTGTTTCGTGATAGATCTGAGAGGACAGAGGGAGAAAGACACAATGAGAAACGTATTTCTGGCATCCAGAGCGGCTGCACACCTGTCTTTGGTTTCTCTCATGTAAAAGCGTGTTTGATGAGCTCTTGGCTGTCCGTTTCTGGACCAATGTGCTGGAAATACAGTCTCTGAGAACACTCTTGAACCTTTCTTCTACTTCAAGTCAGGGAAATAACACGGATGCATCCGCTAAAATGTTTGTTGTTTTATTACTGCTATTGGAAGCAGGATATATTAGGGGCAAGGCAAAACGCCAATCACAACATCTCAAAACCTAATCAATTACGTTATACAGAAATACATATTTCCACCTTGTTGCTGTAATACTTAATACATAAATAAAACCCAAATACTGAGAAGTCGTAATTTGCTACAAAAAAATAAAAAATAAAATAGCTGTTTGATTCCAAAAACTTACATGGTTGACTTTATTGCAACAATGTCTGAAGAGCATGACACAGACATGAGCTCGCTGTACTTGTTTTTCTACATTGCTGAAGGAAAAAAAGGCTCACTCACGTTCTGAAGCAGTATTAGGACAAATGTTTTTCCTTTTGACCACTTGAGAAATCAACTTTTATCATTTTGTTTCATTGCAAATTGTATTTCTATATTCTGAAAAGCTCCTTTTGAAGCTTCCATTTAATTAAACTCAAATAAAACGAAACATATTTGTTTATTTTACATTTCTTTTTAATTTACATTCAAAAGGGAAGCAAGTGAAACAAATAGCGGGAAGAAGCGGTGGAAGTAAAACTACTTATATGTTTACTTGCTGGCGAGAGCGGGACAAAACTTAAATACTGTGGGCGGGAGCAGGAGAAAATAATATATATTTTTGCAGGAGCGGGGTTGAAAAATCTGTCCCGCGCAGGTCTCTAGTGCACGACTCGCCACCTTCCCCCACGTGATGACAACCACACACGCATTTTCAGGCATTAAATAAATGATCTAAGTAATATATAAGTGCTCCTGTATAAGTGCATTGCTTTTTTACGACGTTATACCGGTATTGAAACTGATACATTGCTATTTTTAGATCCCACGGTATACCATATTACCGCCCAAGCCTAGAAATGAAACATATGCATAATTACAGCTGTCAAATTTTTATTTGAAATTCAAAATGCATGCTCAAATGACAAAATACAGAAGAAACGCTGCAGTATATGGATTCTTAAATGTAATTTAAAATTGAAACCAAATTACAATATGCATGCCCAATTTATACATAAAGTATCAATTTATAAAGCATATTTCTTTTAACGCAGCAGCAATGCAAGCATTTGATCTGAAATCTGAATGAGATATAATAATAACAGCACTCCTGGTGCATATTCAGTTTGCATATACATGTTTCACTGCTGCCTGATACTCATTTCTCACTTGCTCTATAACACCTTCAATTCCACAACAGTCCGTGTCAGATTCATAACCTCAAATGACTGTTTAATTGTTTAGTACATGTTTAGGGGTAAACAAAGTGCCTTCCGCGTCAAGATTTCAAGAGTCTTTTTCAGAACTAATCCAGAAATCTTGCTTTGATTTGATCAGAAATTCAAGAAACTTTTATACATTTGCATGC
>JAUMHI010000063.1:18984221-19012179 GCA_032359435.1 Enteromius unitaeniatus
ATATATGAAAGTCTAATGTTTATCAGTACATTACAGAAAATAATGAACTTTATCACAATATGCTAATTTTTTTAAAATGACCTGTATATAATATATTTTTTTTGGGTTGTTTTATTTTAATGTATTTATTTTATTTGTATTTATTTTAATAGTTGGTGATATGCAATTATATACATAATTTTATTGTATTTATTTTTATGTAATTTATTTCATTTAATTATATTTGTATTTATTTAAATAGTTGGTTGCATGCCATTCTAAACATAGACATTTTACTGAATTTCTTTTCATTTGTTTATTTTACTTTTTTTCTTTTTTTAGTTAGTTATATGTATTTATTTAAATTCATGTAATTATGTATTTAAAAAATATATATATATATTTTATTATTTTCTGTGCCATTCTAAACATACCCAAATATTTTTAGAGAAAATGCTACCAATGGATGAATATTGTCATCAATATTATTGAGGTTTAGCTGTTTATCACCTCCAGATGGGTTATCTATTTACTTTGTCTGTTTAGATTTTTATGTTTTTTCATAGTAGGTGATGTGCTATACTAAACATTTATTCATTTATTTATTTATTTTTAATTAATTGTAATGTATTTATTTATTTATTTACTTGTAAATATTAAATGAAATAGCTGCAGATGGGTAAATACTGTTATACTCATCATTATTATCAAGTCTTAAGTTAAATAATAATCAAACAGAATTAATAATAAAATATATATATTTTTTTGTATTATTTTTTTTTAAATCATAGGTGATATGCCAATTATATATTTAAAAAATTAGTTCACTATTAATTTATTTACTTTAATCTGTTTTCATTTATTTATTTTAAATAGAATATAAAATAATGCATTTTTATAGTAGATGAGATAGTATTCAATGGATGAATGTTATTATCACAAATGCTTTTAGTAAGGCTTACGTTGGATGTTTATCACCTCTGTTAGGTTTGTTTAGGTCTGTAGACACTATGAAACACTTGATTTAGGGTTAAGCTGTGAGGATGGTGTTGTGATTTATCACACAGCATGACAGTATTTCTCAGAGAAAACTCGTGCATCAGTAATTACATTTACTTTGCTGGACATAAACATACCGATAGATTGAGTCTGCTCTTTTACCGTGGCTCAGTTTTACAACAGAAAGACTTCTGAGAATTGTTTTTTTCCCATGTTTTTGATAATGATTTTTTCCGTTGTAAAGGTTGTTAGAAAAAGCAAGTGTTTTCTCTTCTGGATCTTTAGATTATCTTCTGGATCGTCATTCTTCACTGATTCGTTCTTCATTGATTCAGTTTCACATCCTGTACTGAAACCAGCAGGTTTTGCTCCAATCTGCTAGATCTGAGTCTTTCTGTTTGTTTCTCTGCCTCTCTCTCTCTCATATTTTTCATCAGCTTCGTCAATCAGCGTTGAGATGTGTGGTCGCTGCATGATGCTCTCATCGTTAACGTGTCTCATGTCAATTAGAGTCAGAGAGGCCGAGCGTCCATCACTCTGTGGGAGAGAGACAGAGAGAGAGAGAGAGATTTTGCTGATTTCTACATTCATAGGTTCGTCCCTCGCCGTTCAGACAAGACACATTAGTCTTCATTCCCCCGATTCCCAATAATGACTTTATAATAAGCCCATATTAGAGAGGATTTCCACAATCTACCCAGAGCACTTCTCATTTTAATTGTGCTCCAATCTGTTTCAATTTCACCATGCTAATTTCTTAAGAGTCCAAGTATAAGGAAAGACGGAAGAGAGAGCAAACAGTCCTTCGGCTGTGTTTAAAAGCCTACTGAGATGACTACCTATATAATTATACACTATGTGTGTTTTGTTTGTTAATGCTTTGTCTCCACAAGACCTGATATTTAGGAAAAAATAAGGGGAAAAAATATAAATAGTCAATTATCTTTATCTGAAAGTGTAACAGCGCAAACAGTTAGGGGATAGAAAATATTGTTTGGTCAGTAAAAAAATAATAGAAGTCTATGGAAAGTCCCCACAGTTGACAGAGACAAATGTTTGCGTGTGTCTTGTGATCTTGTTTATCTGCATAAACGGGACCATAATTATGATGTTTTAATTTATTCGGGAGAAATACAAATTTCTCAGAAGGCAAAGAGTCAGTGATGTGAATGGATGTATTAATTGAATAAATAAATAAATAATGTATTTTAAGATAAATAAATTGAATACATTTTTTATTAATAATAGCAATCTTCATGATCATTAGTAAAATCAATGCTTACAATATTCTGAAAATAATAATAATGATTATGATATGATTATGATTATGTTATTGTTTTGTTTTATGTTTTACTACTAGTGCTACTACTGATAATAATAAATTATTATTGTTATCATTATCATCATTATCAATAAAAATAATAATAATAATTTAGTAGTATTGTTAATATTAATAATAACAATAATGACATTAATATTAATTGTAATTTATTCATATTAATGTTTTATTTGTAACATAACATAATTTGTAAAAACACTTTTTTTTGTTAAAGCTAGTTTTTTTTGTTTTGTTTTTTTAACCTAGTTAAAATAACGTCTAAGGTAACCCATGACGTTACATATGGGATCTATCAACCAATCGTCTTCGAGTCTTTTGGAAAAGGCCAATGAATATTGGCGTGCAATAATCACAGCCAGGTGTACCTTATCACAGCGTGAGTATAAGAGAGCACGGCTGGATTGCACATGCAGCTTTTCGCTGAGGAGCCGAGCCGGTGTCAGCGCGACCCAGGGTCGTGGCAAGGGGATGTAACGTCTCTGTTCCCTCCTTCAGGGAACGAGGGTTACCGTTATAACCTTAGATGTTCCCAAGGTCCCAAGAGGGTACCGGGTCTTGAGGGATTAACTCGACGCCCCCCCCCCTCTCAGGAACCGAACGATGAGTTGGTGCTTACCAAGGGATTGACCATTCACTGCATCATGGTAACATACACCTTAATAGTTGAAGGGGACAGCCTGCGTTCCAACTATATTCATTGGCCTTTTCCAAAAGACTCGAAGGCGATTGGTCTCTCATGCGAGATCCCATATGTAACGTCGAAGTAAACTCGACTGAAGGGGAACCAAACTGCAGTTTGATTGAGATTTAATTGGAATGCGTAATGAAAAAACATGATTTCTGAGAATTGTTAAAAAGGTTTTTTTGCAAACAAACTCTTCAAATACTGTACCAAACACAACAGATACATTTCTAAGAAATAACTTGAAGTCATGTAGTTGAACTAGATTTATACATGACTCTTTCTTTTCATTATCCTGATTCCTGATTCATCACTGATCCCGAAGATGATTTAAGATGCTGCCATTGAAACAAACTGGACATGATGCAGTAGTTTGTATTATCACTTGCATCTGAAATGTCTTCCTCTTTTTATCCTGTCTCTTTCTCTCTGTCTGTCTGTCTGTCTGTGATGATACAGCAGTCAGTAATGAGGGTGACTTTTACACATCGCTGCATGATTAATTCAGATGCTTTTACAGCTAGTTAATGTTACAGAGAGCCAATTATTTAATCCAAGCTCATGCTGTTTCTCTGTGCCCAGTACGAGCCAGAGCGACGTAATGCTCTGTTTGTCATTACACTGTCCTGGCAGAGGAAAGAGTTATTAAAGACAAACATACAAGCAATAATCACCGACTGACCGGACAAGAGAGAGAGAGAGAGACTGATTTATAGGGCTTTTTTCGTCACTCAATAACATCATGTGAGCATATTTCTATCACATAAGCTTTTAAAAGCTGTGTTTTAAAGCAACACGAGTGGTTTTTAATAAGCACTGCCAAGATTAGCCATTCACTTACTTCATCTCTCTCTCTCTCTCTCTCTCTGTCACTCATGGTAGAACCGAAGGAGTCTAGACTTGTTCTGTCCTGTTTTCAATTATTTAACTTGTTAGTGATTCAGAAAGTAGCTGTGTCTCTAACACACGTGCACACACACTAAAGCATGAGCAAGACTGTGCTTCATAAGGGTGGGAGTCTTTAGGCGATTCATCATTTGGTTTTAATTCAGGGAATCAAAACATGATTCCAAAGTCTTTATTTAATTCTTTCCATTTTAGAGTTTGATTCATTTCCATGAATCGGTTTAATTTGTTGCATTCAAAAGACTGAAAATGATTCATTGCATCATCACAAAAATATTCTTGAACGTTCTTGAACATTCCAAATTGTTATTATTCTAAATATAATCATTTTTAATAGCTATTAAGTGTTTAATACAGTCTAATATATATTTAGTAATTTTTTTGTATTTAAAAATGTGTATATATGAAGACTTCATTTGCAAAAATGGATAACTATTAGAGGTTATTCAGAGTATAAAGGAGTGTAAAGGTAAGGGAGTCATACAAAGCCAATATTCCACTAGCTTATATGATTCTTTAGGGTCTTAATAGAAAGTTTGTAATATAGTTTGTTTTAAAATTTCTCAAAAGATAGTGTAAAAAAACGCTCATTTTACCCTGTCATAAACATAAACTCGTTCTGTGTACTTCCCATTTAAATCTTCACGAGCCCGCCCCTCTTTTCCGAGGCGCTCTCTAAGGATGTTTTTTTTAGCTGTATTCATAGTGAAACTTGCTAATTAGCACATTATTAGCAAAGACGATTTGCAAAGATTCATTAAAAGACATTATACTCACTGCTTCTGCAGGTGAGGCTGGATCATGAGTGATTTGCGCGAACATAAACACATTTCGGTTGATCAAGGGAGCGTTTCCCTTCAGAACCAAACATAACGTTAATCTTCTGCCTTCAGTCACTCAAATGTCAAGAGTAAATCACTACTGTTCTGTTCATTAATACATTCAACAACAAAACACCTCAATCTCTTAGGAGTGTTGCGACACCAGTTCAGTCTGTGTGACACGCTGCTGTCAATCAACTATTGTGGGAGTGACCTCTGTCGGTGTGACGCCATGATCACCGATAGGCATTTGAGAATGGCTTGATTTCAGAAGGGGCAACTTATTTTTATTGAATTAAAACAAAACTGCTGGTGGATCTTGATCATTGTAGGGTGGTTGTGTACACACACTCCCAACACACATTTCAGCCCAAACAGCTTCTAAAAGTGCATACAGCACCGAATGACCACTTTAACAGTTCATTTTAATATTAAACTTAAATATTACGTCATGTAAAAAATGTAAAACATAATAGAAAAATAACTTGTTTAATGAACAATGTTTATTATTAGTTCACAGTGCATGAACTAGTGTTAACAGATGCAATTTTTTAATAATGTTTAACTAAGAATACTTAATGCTGTATTATTCATGATTAATATAGTTAACTAATGTTACCAAATGGAACTTTATTGTAAAACATCACCAAAGTATATCATCCGAATATATAAACTATATCATCCAGCCTTACATATCAGTTAAATTAATTTTAATGTTGTTGGTTTTTTTTTTTTTTTTTTTTAGTAGTGCAATTAATTTAGCTTCCACTGAAAGCTTCCACATGCTGCCATGCCAAATTAGGACTTTGTGGATAAAATCATATAACACAGTTATTTTATTACAGTTATTTCATTGAACATTTCAATACTTTTGCTTTATTTATGTGTGCATATAATTCCTGTCAGTTCAGTTCATAAAAATGCACTGTATGTTTTAATATTTAAAGCAGCATTTTCAGGTTTCATACTCTGTCCTGTTTCAAATGTCAGTGACATTCAGATTGACCAGTGTGTGACGGCTTGTGCCCAACATGTCCTGTCTCCGCTTCTGTTTCTGTTCAGATTTTTCATATGACCTATGACCTGGCCAGCGCAATGGTGCGAATCGTCAACTTGATTGGAATGATGCTGTTGCTCTGTCACTGGGATGGATGCCTGCAGTTCCTGGTGCCGATGCTGCAGGATTTCCCCGCTGACTGCTGGGTGTCCAAGAACAAGATGGTGGTGAGTGTCTCTTCCAATCAGGGCCTCTTCACCTCAGAGTATGTGCATTTTAACCTCTGTGAACCTCAGAGATGTAGGAACCACCTGTTGCATAATCATTTTAAGTTCCTAATTTTGAAATTAAGCATTTCATAACATTTGCACCCACTTGGTATTCCTTTATCATTTATCTGATCTTTTGATTTGTGTCCATCAAGATGAGATGAAGTCATTTTTGAAGAACAATAAAGTGCATTGAAGTACTTGTAAATGGTGTTATCAATGTTATGAATTGCAAGTGTTTTTAAAAGAAAAATAGCCCATGTATGAGGTAAATTAAGATATAAATACACACACACACACACACACACACATATATATATATATACATACTTAAAAATATTATTAATAGCGGTGTCAAATGATTAATTGTGATTAATCGTATCCAAAATAGAGGTTTTGTTTGCATAGTATATGTGCATGTGCTGTGTTTATTTATTATGCATATGTAAATACAAACACATGCAGCATATTTTTAAAAAATATTTACATGTATTTACATATGTATATTTATGTTTATATAATTAATTTCATATATAAATGTATTTAATATATAAACATTACATTTTTAAATCTGTACATGCATGTGTGTGTATTTATAAATACATAATGAATATACACATTACACACATACTGTATGTAAACTAAAAACTTTATTTTATGTAAACAAAAAAATGTACAGTTAAATAACTTAATTGGAATAAAGTTCGAAAACAGTATTTGTACCAAAATGTTCATTTAAGGTTTTACAGGAGAAAAATGTTTGGACAGATTTTCCTTTGTTTCAATTGCAATATTTTACTGTAATTTTACGTTTTTTGTTTGACACCCATAGCTGCCAGTCATGACACTTTTTTTAAGAGGGATTTTTTACAGTGATATATTATAATACAGTATGAATAATAGAGAACACTTAATTAAATATTATTATTATATTTTACATTTTTAGTTGAATTATCCTTGAAGTTTTATTATTATGTGTTGTATTGTGATTTTATTCATTTCCATTATGTCAAATGTCACTAGCGAAGGCCTGTATTTCTGCAGTAATCTGTGTTCTTACATAAGGCAGCTGAGTTAGTGGTGTGACATGTTACAGATTGTGGTTTTTCTACAGCCTTAATTTGATATCCGCCTAGTGTTGACAATACTAGTTGGGCTTTAATTTCCTCCTGTTTTTAGTCAAGGGGACATGCAGCCACCGAGCCCCCAGCGTCCAGAGAGAGAGGACAGTCTTGTTCTTGACGCCCATGAGATTTAGTTTCCCTAGCTGAATGCCATGACCCTGAATGATAGCAAGATTGGCAAGTATAGCAAGTCCTCTGAGGATCTGCTGCGGTTTATCGATGAGGCCTGTGGCAGCTCGCCAGATTCCCTGAGTGGTAATTGGTGGTCCGTGATTGTCCCGGTCCTACAATAACATAAAACAAGAGATCAGATTCAAACAAGCGCGTTCACAGTCAGCAGAGAAGCGCGCAGGCAACAAATGCACCGCAGGCCCACACAAACTGTGAGATTATCATAAAAAAGCCTGCTTGATTTGCTCTGTTTAGTATTTTAAGCCACTTACCTTTTTTAATATCACCAGGGTTTAAAATCAGCACTAAAACCTTTGTTTTAGAGGTCACACTTTACAATGTCTTTTCATTTGTTCACATAAACAATGCCAATACTTTTAAAGCATTTATTAATTTTAATTTCAACATAAATTCTGTAAAAAAAAAAAAAAGTTCATTGTTATTTTATAGCTATTGCTTTTGCATTAACTAATTCATGCATTAATGCCAAATCGGGCCACACAGTATCTTTTCAAAATCACTTTTGACGCCCGCAGCTCCTTTAGGTTGTTAGATCCAGCTATTCCAGTGACGGGGCTGTCATTATGAAATGGTATGATCTTTTTCCTCTTTTTGGAGAGCTGTAATAAGCTGTCGCTCTCTCAGGATTGAGCCCCTACAGAAATGAGTCTGAAAGCAATCTGGACATGTCACCTCAGACGGAGCCAATATTGATTCCTTACGGACTCGTGCACACGTCCACAGGACAAGGGGAATTTATTCACTATTTTAGAGAGACGCAGAAATTTCACATCTTTCTAAATAGCTGACCCACTTTTCTTTTCTTTTCCAGCTCGGATTTCGGCCTCATTTGGTCGGATTTTCATTTCTTGTCACAGTGTTTTCTGCCATTACAAACTCTCAGGAGTCAATCTGGATTCATATTCATGCAGTCATTGCAAGTGTTTGAACTTGTGTTGCATGCACCATAATATTTTGCAGCCTTTGATGTTTTATGTATATCTTTATTTATGCATTCAAAATTTTTAAATAAAAAAATATAGAAATCGTCTAGTTAAAAATTATTTTAACTAGATAAATAATAAAATTTTTCATCTAATATAGACAATATATTTTGATATTTAATCATTTTAATTTATGTGCATGAATATAGTAACGCTAAGGGATAAAAACATTTACCTATAATAAATTTCAAAGAATTAAAAAAAAATTGTATTATAAAATAATTTGGACAGAGATTCTAAAGCATGATTTTTGTAACATTTTATAAACAAATTGTTCAGATTATTGAATACTTTAAAACATATAAACTAATTCTTGGAAATTAATGTATCAATGGCATTAAAAATTATTTTTTGCCATTTTTAGTAATTTTTGTGTGTGTGTCTATATTGTTTTTATTTTTTTCAGCAAATAATTTTTTTCAAGTAACAAATTTTATTAATGGGTTTTACTTTCAGTTGCAGTTTGTTAAACCTTTAAGACACTATTCAAGTTTCCTTATTCTGAGACGAGGAATATTTTACAATTAGTCTAATGGAATTTTCTTAAATGGAGAAAAAAAAAAAAATAATCATACATATTACATTTTACGACTTCATACTTACTGGTAATTAATATAAGACGAATCGTGTTTGGCCTGCTGTCCGGGGAGAGGGCTCAGGGCTCGACGGACTCCCAAGACCTAGGGTTATCAACCCTACTGGGCGCGGGGAGCAAACTGCTCACTGCCTGGCCCAAAAAATGCTCACCCCCGGAAGAAAAAGTGGTGGAGGCCAAGGGAAAGGGGCTTGTGCTATTTATAGGAAGTATCTCTTGCTCTGATACGATGACGAGATAATAGGATGATTATTAGGACGAGGAGCCAGCTGTGATTAATTACCTGTGCTAGCCTCTCCCAAAATTTGTTTGCAAGCATCCTTTATTTTTACATCACCAGCCATTGTAAATGCAGTACATCATAAATATTAAGGTACTGTATATGAATATAGTGCATCTCTCTGGTGAACATAAACACTCATTCTGTCTCTCTCTTTCAGAACGACACGTGGGGTCAGCAATATTCTTACGCTCTCTTCAAGGCCATGAGCCACATGCTGTGTATTGGATATGGCATGTACCCACCTGTCGGCATGACAGACGTGTGGCTGACCATCCTCAGCATGATCGTGGGTGCGACCTGCTACGCCATGTTTGTTGGCCACGCCACGGCGCTGATCCAGTCACTGGACTCCTCTCGCAGACAATATCAGGAGAAGGTGAGTGACGTCCAGTTGGTTAACATAATGAAGAAATGGCAGAAGCAGCAGGGAAAGCTTCCCGTGGAGGTGCTACGTTATGTGTTTGTCATCTGTTGTTGTGGTGACCAGACCGCAGGGACTGTTGTGTATCAAACGATGTATGAATTATAGGTGAAGTGTGTTATTTCTGTGTTTGCTGTGGTGCAAAAATAAGGGCAAAAATAACTTGGTTTGAATAATGTTAATAGTGCCCATGGTGTTTACCGTAGTAAGTGGTTTCCAGGGTATTTGCTACAGTAAGTGGTTCTGTCGTAGTGACACTAAAGTTAATTTATGAAGATAACACTAGTGATTACCAGGGGGTTGCTGGGTAATTTCTATGTAGTGACACCAGCATCAATTGGATTTTAAAGTTTTGTTTGCCCATGTGGATGACACAAACATGGGCAAAAACACAGTTTCCAGTTGCTAGTTTTTAATATTGTTGATGGTGTTTGCCCATGTAAGTCACTACTACATTGCTAGGGTGTTGTGAGTGGTTTCTAGGGTGTTGCTAGGTAGTAGCAGCAGACTGAATTATAAAAATAACTAGATTTTACAAATGTTAAGTGTGTTTTCCCATTTGAAAGTTACAACCATAAACTCTAGGGTGTTGTGAGTGGTTTCCAGGGTGTTGCTAAGGGAAAGATAGAGTGTTGTGGGTAGTTTCCAGGGCAGTGCTATGTGGTTGATTTGTAGTGGCACCAACTTTAACCAATTGTAAAAATAACGACTTTTTTATGTGAATGATGTTTGCCCATTCAAAAGTTGCAACCATGATGCTAGGGTGTTGTGGGTGGTTTCCAGGGTGTTGCTAGGTGGTTACATGTGGCACCAATGTTAATTTATAGAGATTCCGGGCATTCGGGGTATGTGAATTTTCAAAATATGTTATGCATGATGCATTGTGGGGGTTTCCAGGGTGTTACTAGGTGGATGCTAGGTTGTTGTGAGTGGTTTCCAGGGCATTGCTAGGTGGTTGCTATGTAGTGGCAAAGTGAATTACATTGACTACATTTTACAAATGTTAATGGCCCATACAAAAGTTCTAATTCCAGTGCTAGTGTTGTGATTGGTTTCAAGAGGGTTTCTAGGGAGTAGCACCAGAGAGGATTATAAAAAACAACATGATTTTACTAATGTTAATGGTGTTTGTCAATGTGAAAGTTGCAACCATGATGCTAGGGTGTAGTCAGTGGTTTCCAGGTTGTTGCTAGGATGCATTGGTACATGATTGCTATGTAGCAGCACCAAAGTGTATTGCAAAAATAACTAGATTAAAATTAGATTAGTGTATTGTGACTGGTTTCAAGGGTGTTGCTATTGTATGTGGTTGCTAGGGTGTTGTGAGTGGTTTCCAGGGTGTTGCTAGGTGCATGTTTGCCCATGCAAAAATTGCAACCATGATGCTAGGGTGTAGTGTGTGGTGTCCAGGGGGTTGCTAGGCGGTTACTATGAAGTGGAATCAAAGTTATTTGTAATGCTATTTTATGTTTAAAAATCTCTACTACCATACCATTGTGTTCTGGGTGGTTGCCTTCCATTGTTTCAGGACTCTACCATTGGAACATCAGAAACTGTCTGAACATCTAAAACACAAAATACAGTAGCTCATATCACAACAGAATATAGAATAAAAACTACAGACTCAATTAGAGAATGAACCAGCCTCACTTTGAAACTGTGAGGGTAAAAGGATATTCATGAAGCTTGGAAGTAAGAAAATCTGTGAAGGAAGAAAGTCAATTATGTGGAATATGAGTGTGTAGAGAAAACACAGTCCAGCTGGATGACAGCGTGACACTTCTAAACTCATCTCAGCACACTAACATGATTACCACAGTTCCTGCCGGCTACTTTAATTCACAATAATGCACTTATAACGGCCCATAAACAACTGACTCGAGAGTGCAGATATTAATATTCACTCGCAGGGAGTTTTAGCTCTGATGAGTGAAATTAAATTCAGAAGGGCTTTTTGAAACAACCCCAAGTATTAAACTTGAGGATGTGCGTCATCATGCAGCGTTTGTGCTTCAGACTTCAGAGAATGAAGTTGTTTTTGAAGTTGCACTTCTTCAGTTTCCTATCCAGGCTGAGTTATTGACCTCACCTCACTCGGGGTCAGCAGGCAGTATACAGTGTGCCAGGCGGGTCCCTTGTCCCTGCTGCATGGGCCGACCTCAGTCCCTTCCCCGATGCCCACCTCAACATGGGTACATCGCCACATGGTGCACCATCTGTTGAGAGACTGAGGGATGGGAAAAAATGAGAATCGTAGAGATGGAGAAGATATTAAGAGGGAATGAGAAGATCAAAAGGAAGATGCAGGGGGTCTGTCTCATTCACAGATACAACAGATATAGCGGCAATATAAGAAACTAGAAGAAAATTTTCTATGTTTGCTGCCAGGGTTTTATAAGTGGTTACTAGGGCATATCTAGGTTGTTGCAAAGATCTGAATGTAGTTGCTACTGTCTGTATCAGTAGTAAAATAAAATTTCAGTATATTATTTGTAGAAATTGTGATGAACATTTCAAAAAGTAGGTCTGTACATTGTCAGTTATGGAGATATGGACAAGTGTCTATTAATTAAAGTGCAAAAAGACAGCTGCTGAAATATGAAGCATGCATACTCTACAAGGCTCTATGTAAATGATCAGTATCATTTCATTAAATATGTACTGTAGAAACTCAAAGCTCTTCAATACAGCCTGCCAAAAGCTCTGTTTGACTTGAAGAAAAGATGACAGAAATATATATTATATTATGCTGTTGTAGGTACTTATTACGTTACTAAGTAACAACAATAATTGTAATATAGTTTTCTTAAGGAATAATGGTTTTAAGTTAAGGTTTTATTTTAAACTAAGTCTCTTTTGTGCAGCCTAACGTTGTATTTCGTATATTCTAACATTATTACATTTTAAAAAGCAATTTTATTTATTATAACTTTTATTGTTTCAAAAAATAACAAATTATTAATTTTTTTGATTAGTAATTAGACTTTTTAAATAAACCATTATGGTGAAATTCAGTAACAGTTAAGAAAAATGAGTCCGGAGCTGTGGTGTTTGTAGTGTTTTTTATCTTGCTATGTTGTGGGTGGTGCTGGTGGATGCAGTGGCTGGTTAGTAGCTAGGTTTTTTCGTTCTGTTTGTTTGAGAGTCATTGCATTCTTATGTTTTTGTGATCTTCTGGTTAGTAGGTTTGTGGATTTGATGTGAATCTGTTGGATTTTTTTTCCACCTGTTTTTTAGAGATATTATGATATTGAACTCTTTTGGCCACGTTGATCGTGTCGTGAGATTATTGGAGTCTCAGGAGAAGCAGAACACTTCAGTAAAAGTCTCAATTTGCACTCCATTTCATCTCGGTTCAGTCTGAGATGTTAAACAAGATCTGGTTTGTGATTTTTCTCCTCCTGGCAGGCACAAACATGTGAGGAAGGCCAGTAAGTCATTCAGAGCTGTGCGTTTACACACTGACTGGAATAAGAAAACAGACGAGGTGCATTTTCAACATCTCCAGGCGCTGAATGAATAAGGGCATTATGTATTTCTGCTGACTGTAATCTAAGCACTGACACAAATACCTGTCCGGCACCGCAGGGCAAACAGATCTCAAGCTATTTCTTTTCAAATCTCTCTCCTCCGATCCTGTTCTTTTATTATAAATTCACCAGAATCTGAGCATGCGGTGGGAATTGAGCATTTGGCTTATGGCTGGTTCGGTTTTTCTAATACTTCATTGTGAATCTTTAATGCCTGCAGCTTATGTATTTACTTGAGGAGCGGCACGGCACGGCTTATTCAAACCGTTTTGGGAGATTGTGAGATTTCTTGATTTGAAGATGATGTAAAATCACAGAGGGCAGAGAGAGATTTGTCAACACTTTAGTTAGTTCTACTAGACTAACAGCCTCTCCAGAATAGCCTGGAGGGTTCTGGAAGGATGCTCGAGTGCTGTTAAAGATTCAGGAAATTGATTATTTGTCATTAATGACTTGATCAATGTGGGTGACTGGCAAATAAGCGATTTCACTGCAAATGCGGTCATAAATTATTACTAGTAAATAAATTGAAAGTAAATTAAAATGGATACAGAACATGAATCATGAATGCATTAAAATAAAGCACTGTATGCCAAACTGAATATTAAAAAATGCAATGGATCGAAAAAGGCATTTATTGTGACAAAGTATTTCTTTTTCAAATCAAATTTAACTTTTTATTCATCAAAGACTCCTGCAAGATATAATGTATCACAGTTTTTACAAAATATAAAATCTTACAGAATATTCGGATCAAGTAACACCGAAGACTAGAGTAATAATGCTTAAAATGTAGCTTTGATCCCATGAATAAATTACATTTTACAATATATTCACATAGTAAACACTTATTTTAAATTGTAATAATATTTCAGATTTTTACATGATTAAAAAAAATGTACTATTGGTGAGCAGAATGCCCTGACATTTTTTTTTGTGTGAATAAGGCTAGGTCACTGCCTCGGCATTATGCAGACTCTGATTACACACAAAAGTGGTGCAACTGTTTGGAGAATTAGCGATTGTTCCCATTTAATTCTGTCATCTGGTTTAGAAGAATTTAACAAACTCATTTGTCCTAAAAATGAGTCGGCGGAGCGCTCTGTCCCGGTACATCCTCCCCTCCGTCTCGTTTCGTTTGGTCTGGTCTGCTGGCCTGCTTTTGGAGATTCAGAACTGCCAAATGGGTTAACCAGCCATTTGGTCTCCCGATGGACGCGGCCTCTGAGCTGCAGGTCAAACGCCGATCCGTTAATGCGCCGCCTGTCCCATGGCAACCTGCTCCCATGGCAACGGTACTCACGATTCATTGCGTGCCAGACCCTGGAGCCAGGCATCCTGTAGAGGAGACGTTAGCATGGTAAACATGGATTAATATGGAGGCGAGGGAGGCCGTGTGTCCGTTCGTTAGCTTGACTAATGTGTTCTCAGAACATTTCCCTGAGCTGTCGGAAGACAGATAGACAGGAAAGTCTGTGTGTGTGTGTGTGTGTTTAACAGATAGAGACAGAATGACGCACACACACACACACACACACACCTGGCTGTAATACCTCTGCCGTTATTCTATGAGACAGTAGCCAGCGGGTTTCTCTTCAAACTAGTTCCTGTCTAGGAAAGACGAGACATAATCTGACGGAAACCTCACATTCACGAGAACAGCCATGTGACGTTTGGTTTGTGATGGATTCACATTGAGTAAATCACACACACATACACATGCACAGGTCAGGGAATTCATATTAATATTTCAAGGCAGTTATAAAAAAAAACACATATACATACGTGTACAGTATATATATATATATATATATATATGGGTCAAGGATAAAAAAGGGTTTAACTATAAGTGTAATACTGCTTTAAATTGCTGTTGTTATTCCAGATTTTTTATATAAATAACTAAATTGCAATTTTGTTTTTTCCCCTTGATTTACTAAATTTATTCACTGATATGTCATTTAGTGCAACAATCTTGTCAGGCTTATTTACAACTAAAATCAATTTATGACACATTAAAAGATTAATTAGCTACTTTCATTTTAATTTGTTTAATATTTTCCACTGTCCTAGGTTTTGTATATTTGTCAGTAATATATTTTACTCATTTAAAACCCATATTTACATATTTTAATATGTACTAGAAAAAGCATGTTGTTTGAATGTAACATTATTTCAACCAATGTTTGACATTTTATTCTCCAAAAGTATTTTTTAAACCTTAAAAGTAGACACTTTACTTAGATTTAATGTGCTATCTATGGACATAAATCACTTTTCTGAATTTACATCTTAACGTCTTTGAGCCATAAATGTATGGAGGTTTCATTAGGTTTTTTTAATGGACCATTACAGTACACATGAATCAAATGGTAATACTTTATTTTGATGGTCCCTTTTGAGGATTTTATTGGCAATAAGTTACTTTGCACTTGTCAATGTGTAACAGCCTATACTGTATGCAGAGTTCCAGTTCATTTTTGTGGTATGCCTAATTTGTTTACAGAACGGAATCCCAAATGTTTTCTTTATTTTATAAGAGCACAATGTATAAAACAAATAAAAGCAGACCTACATACAGCGGTGCATTATTTTTATGACAATAAGTCAAGGTTTGATAGACAGGGTTGCTGTGGGCCCCTCTTGCCTTTCAGAATTAAACTTTATAACATGCATTTGCAAGTTTATATCTTACCACTGTGAGAAAAGACGTCAGAAATTTAGAGAAGAAAACAATTGCTATTCTGAAGGAAAAAAATCTGAATTGTGAAATAAAAAGTTTTCACATTTTTTGTTAGTCACTGAAATGGGCCTCCATATCTTTCATATTAAAATGTCCAGATCTGACCAGAAATGTCTTGCACAGACGCTGTTCTGTGTAAAAAAGTAAATAAATAAATAAAGTAGAAAGAGGCAAATATTTGCAGCTTGCACAGACGGTGGATGAAATTATCATGAGAATGGCCAGCTATAATCTGCCATGAATGGTGGGTTGTATTGTACTGTGCTCACGTCTGTCAGTGCTGGCTAATATTAGCTTCATAAAGGAAGAGAGAGAGAGAAAGAGGCTGGAACTGAAGAAAAAGCATGTCAGAAATAGATACTGTAAAACTGTGATTGGGGATTATGTGCCGATCATTTTCACAGGCTCAACTGAGCAAGAGCAACACCGAGAGAGTGAAAATGAAAGAAAAAAGAAGTATACCTAAATATACCACTCCAAACCTTCCAAACTTTTATTTCCAACAGTCATCACATAAGAAAGTAGCCACATTTTTTAACGGGTGAAGTGTGATTGGTGTGATATGAGATCTTTGGCCGCGTGATTCCTGACTGCAGCTGTGCTGTTAATTAAAGACTTTTCAGAAGCAACTGTGGGAATCGTTTAACACTTATTCCTCTTCCCGACGAGAGCTCATGGGACACGTGCTGAACCAAAGTCTGCAAAACCCTCTCACTCGTGCTCGGCAGAGGATTATGGGAAGACGAGAGGTTCCTGGACAGTTATATGCATGCTCTTTTTCTTATCTACCTGCTAACAGAGAGAAAGACCGCGGCTCCGTTCACACACTGTCTGTATATATAGTCAGTAAGATTAGAATTATCTTCTCCATAATCATATGTTGAAACTAGTATGCCAAAGCTCAAGGAACAGCATTATTTCAGCACGTGTAATGTTTATGAATCTTAAATCAGAGATTCCCATGGTCATGTGACATGGAGGTAAACAAATAAAATATTTTGTTTATTATTATTTAATATGTTTTTCCACAGTGTTTTCCTTTTTTTTCTTTTTTTTTAAATTAACCTTTTTTTAAGATTTTTTTTTTTTTTTTTATCAATCCTTGATCCTCTGTTTGTCTGAAAGGAACAGTTCACCCACTGATCTTGTTTGCTTAAGATATACAATAAAATAATATATATGTTTTTTTTTAGTGACTTTCCTTTTAATTAGTTTTTTTTATGATGATTCCCCTGCAAAAATGCAGTCTAATAAATTCTAATAGGTTCTGTCTAACAAATGTATTTACTGAATTAACATCCTATGTTACTAATGGGATGTTTATATGTACATACCATTTATTATATTATAAAAAAACATGTTTAGAAAATACATTTCTGATCTAAAGTAGTGATTTTCTCAATATGATTATTATTATTATTATTATTTTCTCAATAAGAAAATTAGATGAATTATAAACGAAAAGGTGCTTTTTATTCAGACAAAAGTTAAGTTAAAATGTCAAATTCGTGATCGGAGAAACGACAAACAACAAGTACTAGCCTTCAATGCTAAAAACTTTTGAATAGTTTGAATAGTAAGTAGCAGCTTCTTTTAATTGGAAAACGTAACTTACTTAAAGGTTGTGAGTGGTCAGCAGCAGACTGTTTATGCAGAGGAAGAATTGCTCCACTTTCTAGTCTGTGCACAGCCAGCATAGACTGCTCTCCAGGTTTTAGTCCGTCCTCCGTAAATGCACCGAACACACTTAATATTTGTGTTCAACTGTGTTGGAAATACAACTGATTTCTAGTTGTGTCCTCTTTTGAAGCACAAACAAAGTAGCTTCACTTTCACAACAACACTCAGCAACTTGCAGCAACACTACAGTGAGAATAATAGCTCCGTTTTAGAATATCTCTTTTGAAACTTGAATCTTTGCAACTTTTGGGATCTTATCTATGCACTAACAGCTTGTAACACACCAAAGAGAAAGAAAAATTTGAAATCGTATTGAAATGACCTCTTTTATAAACATGCATCACTAGAAAATGATGTCCAGTACTACTAATGTATCGTAGAGGTTTGTGAGTTGTGATACAGCCATGAACTGTCTCATGAAGTCACAGGGGAGCTGAAACACCGGATTAGATGAAACGGCATCACTGCTGTATTCACACCCTCACATTCACATCTGAACACACAGACTCACTCACACACGTCTCTGCTGGCCTAATATAAACGTGTGAGGTCAGGAAACTACTGTCCGATTTCCCCGCTAAAATCACGTGCGTATGTGCCGAGAACAGAATTACACGCTCTGAACGCGTCACGTAAGGAATATGTTTGGTTATGTGGAGTAATCCTGTTCACCGGGGCGGCGTAAGAGCATTATAGTGCAGTCATGACATGTTTGATAATTGCTTAAGTTAATGAGAATTAATTCTATCATGTCTAATCTAGTTGAGTCACACATGCTCTTGCGGGTGGAGGCAGGATTAACAAACGCTTCGTACGTTATCTCCAATCAGAGACTTCTCACCTTCAGATGACGTGGGAGAGAAACAAATGATATCGAGAGAACTGTCCTGGAGAAAATACTTCCAAATTGTCCTTAAACTCTATGTTTTAAATTCAGGTTATCCAATTTAAAATGTAGTCAGCAGGATTTAAAGCTACTTCATTTCAAAACTTATCTTGCGAATATAACGTCAGTTTTAAAATGAGGGTGACGGTATTAGACTATAAGCACCATCCTTAACATTATCAAAATGTTTCTGAATGTTTGTTATTATGTTGCTCTGGTGTTGCTACTGTAGGGTGTTCTAAATGTTTAATAGCATGTTGCTTTAAAATGTTTGTTAGTATGTGGTTATGGCATTGGTAGGTGTAGTTGTTAGTATGTTGCAAAATGTTTTAGGTGGTTGCAATGATATTTTGGAGCCATTTCCATCAACTTATTCTAGTTTGCACTTAGCAGTGCCATTACAGTTTGCATTAAAGCATTAAATAATAACTGTGTCGCAGCAATAAACTGTGCTGAAATGTAACTATTCACTTTTTCTGCTAAATATTCACTGAAGGAGTAATGGTTGGAATTAAACAGAAGACGAAATGATTTACATCAGAAAGCTCTTGTTTGGCATTTATACTCCTTAACATTAGTAGTTTTCTTAGTTATTTGGCCTTTAGTGTGTATTTTATGTTGCAATTTACGAACGTAAGAATTGCTGGTTTATTTAGCAGTAATTATATAATTGCGTAATTATATTGTTAGTGGATCTTGTTTTTATCTGCATGTCAGATTTTGCTTTTGCAGTTTCTTTTGACCAGTTTAAAGAAATCCCCGTGAAAGAGTTCCTCTGGTGCGTGTGCGTTCATAAGCAGCGTGTTTTGACATGTCTGCCCCAAACGGCGTGAACATCCCTGCCTGTCATTCGCTCCCAATCTTTAATTAACACTTGGCAATTATGTGCATTTCCCTGTGGGCTGATAAATGAAAACTTTAAAGCTGATTATATTCTGCAGACCTGATGTTCTGACGCCCATGACTTTCTCTCAGGTTCAGCATTAGAAAAGCCCTTTCATAACTTCCTGTAACAGCAGGAAGCAAGAGATGCTGGTCCTCAAACCTGCGTCAGTGTGACCAGTCCTGGCAGCTTTCAGAGTTTATTTTATCCCCAGTCAACCCGATGGCACTAATCTCATTTATTCTGCTGCCGAATTCGACTTTCCTCCTCTGAAATCACTCCCTCCGCTCTCCGAAGACCCCTGCTGCTGCACGCTTTCATGTTAAGCCATGCGTGGGCTCTTTTGGAAGAACTTCACAAGGATCTTTGCCACTTGCAGATGCGGTAATGACATCATTAGGAATAGATCTGTGACAGATGCAGGTGTTTAATATCACTAACTCAAACAAAATTAAGACTAAAAAGAAAAATTTAAAAACAAATTCTATTTAAAAGAACAAAAATATATATATATATTTCTATACATATATATATATATATATATAAAATTATATCGCTCTCTTTCTCTCTCTAAAATATAGACAACAAGCTATATAAATGATACAGTATCAAATTTTATTTAAAATTTTATATATCTTATGCATTTTTATGTATGCAAATTAAATCTAAATAATAAAATATAAAAAACATTTATTTATAAAAGTTTTTGTTTATATTTTGTTTGTTTTAAATATTTTTGAAAAACATTTTTTCTTGAGTCTGTTGACAACATTTTCTGATTTATGCACCGATAAAAAGAGAAATGCAAAATCTCTCAAAATCAACCTTTCAAACTCATTTTGAAACAGTGTTCTGATTCCAAAATTGCAAAAACATTTTTCTGAAATGAAAAAAAAAAAAAAATGGAACAAAAAAATCAAATAGTAAATAAACTTTAACAGTATGTCTGTGATACTAAAATACGTTTTTTTTTATCATAATAAATTATGTGAGGTTGGTTAATTGTCATTTAGCAGCAGAAGTTTATGGTTTGTGGGTCACTGTGATCTAAATTAAGCCCAGCAACCTTTATGAGACCTTTGTGAGTCCTGCGTCCAGCCCAGGGCTTTATTCTGCATTTTAAATGGCTCATAATAATGAAAAGCATGATTTGCTTCATTTAAATAAGGGCTTGATGCACTATGCTCCCAGACCGTTTTAAATTAAATTAAGAAATTAAGTTGCAGAAACAACTCATTCAGAACAAAAACTGCTAGATGAAGAGCTCCAGTGAAGTGATATGTGTGTAGGAGCTGCGTCTTATCCTCTTACTTCAAGAAAGCGCAGCAGGCGAAGCGTTCAGCAGGAGCTTACCTGGAACAGACGAGTCTTTTGAAGAGAGACGCAGATCTTGCGCTGCGCTTTCATGCGCGATGGACTCTATAGAGACCAGTCACGGCCTGTCATGCAAATTCATCAATTTCCCTTCATCCCGTTCACACGGTAACCTGTTGTAGCCATGGATACCACTGGAGGATGCTGAGTATAAACACAGCTTCAAAACACAAGTTTTTTTGTTTTGTTTTGTTTTTTTTGTACCAGGGGACAAAATAATAATACACCTTATTTGTTGTAGTTTTTTTCCAGCACATATCAGACTTTATATGAATGATTCATCAGTGCATGTATTACTTCTTATTTAGCTCCAAATTTTAATATTATTATTACTAAATTTATAACTTAATATACAATTTTTTGAATTTCACACTGAATTTAAATTTATTATTATTATTATTTTTATTAAATAATTTATTTTTATTTTACAGTGAAATATTAAAATGCAATAGTAATGACAAACAAAATAGGATCAATAAGATATTTTATATTATTTATTATTGTTGTTGTTGTAAATGATTTATTTATAAATAAATATAAACAAATATACATTTATTTGTAAATGAAAAGGTTTATTATTACATGTTAAATTGTGCAAACCTTCAAAATAATAATAATTAATTTAAAATAAAAAGTTTATTAATGGGTATTATACATGCAGTAGTAGTATTAGTAGTAATAATAATATTCAATTTAAATAAAAATGATCAGTCTTCAGTTTGTGTCTGTGGTTGGAAACTTGTTCTATAATGGGGATAAAACCAGAATTGACCTTGTTTAGTCTCTCAGCATGTTTCTGGATGTATTACGAATGATTCATCAGTGCATGCAGGGTATTTCAAAGGGTTTAAAAAAAATGTTTTTAAAGATTTAAAGTAGTTTAATGTGACGTCTCAGTTTTCTGTTTAACTGTGCAAGATTTATTGCATTGCATTTAAATATCTTGGCCTCATAACTAGTTTGCTAAAATTAGCAGCACACGTTCTGTGAAGACACACTGTGGTCTGCAGCTCTTCAGTAAGAGTGCAAATGTTCAAGGCCGTGATTAGCCCAGGATTTGGCTGAAATGGCTCGCATGGAGAGGGAAAGGGAGAGGCAGAAGGCAAAATAAATGTTTAGAAATTATAATTAAGCGGCTGACATCTCTTTTGGGACATAAATTATTCATGTTTATTTGGAAAGAGAATTTGCATGTGGTGTTGGGGAGATGGAGAGAGGCAGAACGGATGCGCTGTGTGTGTGTGTGTGTGTGTCTCACTGGAGTGAAGGGATTTGTGAACTGACTGTAACTGACAGATGATGTTCTGATGTTCAACTTTTACCTGACTTTTACTGTGTGTGTGTGTGTGTGTGTGAAAAACCAATCTGTTTGATGCGTTATTACGTGTGTCTATGGAGTGGACATGTTTTTATATAATCTGCATCACTTCCTGAAAGTGAAATTCACTTCCTGTGCTCTTTCAGAAGATGACGGGCAGTGAAATCAGTCTGGCGTGTCTGAACGGGATCAGCAGATGTTCTGTCTGCTGCTGTCAGAACAAACGCAGAAATAGATCTGGTGTCACATCACAGAGAGAGAAGCACCGTGTTGGTGTAACGTTTGGAAATGAAGAAATTAAAACCATAATATCAGTGTTAAAATCAATGTGAATGTAATTTTAATATCAATATTGTCATTTCTATGTAGTGCTGTAAAATTATTATTATTGTTATTATTATTATCATACTGATACATAATCACAATTTTTGGCCAACCCTGCAAAATGATGATTACAATTACTACTTTTTCCATACTTTCTCAATTTTTTACTATAGAAATGTTACAATGGTATATTTATTATTATTATTATTATTATTGCCATAATGGGGAAAATAACTTTTATTTTTTTATTTTTTCAATTTTTTGTTTTTCATTGACATATTATACTAGTAATATTTACTATTATTATTACTAATTATAATCATACCGACTGATACAAAATCGCAATTTACTTTTTTAATCTCCTACATAAAAGCAAATATTTTTTGACCAACTCTTTTTTTCTTACATTGAATATTTTTATTTAATAACAATAATAATAATAGTCACAATAAAATAATAACACACAAATACAGAATACAAATTTAAGCTCTACAAACAAGAACACATTTTTAAATGGCGTTTTAAATAGCAGGGTTTAACAAAAAAAAAGTCGATTTCTTTCCTGAAATAGTGCAGCCCTACGTTGTGTGTGAGTCTGAGGCAGAAAACATGTTCTCCGTGTCATATTGTGACACATACAGAGCTCCTCTGAAGCCACAGACGGTCAGTCAGCTTCTGTGTGTGTGTGCTCTGAATATGATCACTGGACAGAGCCTGATTAAAAATCAACACACACTTGCAGAGGTCAGCGTGTGTGTGTGGTTTGTGTTAGGATAAGTGTTTTTCATTCAGGAGGAGAGCGAGGGCTCTTCTGTGAGTTGCAGAATTTATTCATCCTCATGTTGTTTCAAACCATAAATATTGCACATTAATGCATTTCACAAATTATAAACATTTACAAGTTCTGGGAAATTTAACCCAGGGCCGGAGCTACTCAGCATGATGCTGCAGAAATAGAGACCAATGACTGGTTGTTGATAGTTCAACTCAGTTTTTGTTTTCGTTTTTGCTTTAAGTCTTTTCAGGTTTTCTCTCAGGCAGCGCCACAGGCAGTTCATCATGGAGCTGATGTTCACGGTATCATTAGACTCGTCTCTCTATGGAAGGAAACAGCCTTGTCTCTGTCTCTGTGTCTTTATAGTGTCGTTCAGAGGATATTAGCGTCTGCAGCTTTTTACAGCAACAGCTGACAGTGTAAAAACTGACAGTTTGAAAACTCACCACAGGATCAGCGCAGTCACAGCATATTCATTACACACAAAAAATGAGAACAGAATCAAAATGTGCATATGTGTGGTTTCTGTGTTGGATTATAGCTGTGTGGGGTTTATGAGGACATGGATATTACAATATGAAGGTGATTTATGAGGACATTTCAGTGTAATTCAAAAGGCTTAAAAAACATACTAAATTTAGTTTTTATCTAAAAAATGCACACAGATTCCTGTAAAGGGTAGGTTTAGGTGTAGGGTCAGTGTAGGGCAATACCACATACAGTATAAACACCATTACACGTATGGAGAGTCCCCATAAAACACAAAAACCAACATGTGTGCATGGTGCTAATTGTAATTCAGGAGGATTGTGTGTGAAGGTCAGTGAAGATCTTAGCACTGTTGCTCTGTACTCTACAAACCTTTGATCTTCCAGAACCGTCCTGACGACATACAGAACACACACCACACACACACGTGTACCTCTCTCACTTTCTCACACACACTCAGTGGCAGACATCATCATTTGCATACACCTTGCAAAATCTGAAAGAAAATGTTAATAATCTTACCACAAGAAAAATCATACAACCTGAATGTTATCTTTTAGCCCTGAATGAGCTATTAACATGTGTTTACACAAAATAGTCCACAAAATAAAATATTATATATATAATATCTAGATAATTTATAGCTTTTTTTTGTTTTAGAATAATCTAATATAATACTATTTATATTTTTATTATATAGTTTTTAAATATCATTGTTTTAATGTTTGTTTTAAAAATTAGTTACATCAAATATAATAAAACAACTAAATTCAATAAATAATTTAATGAATCATAAATTCAATGAAAGATATAGAAAATATATAATATACAGTATTTTTAAGGTATTTTTAAAATGAAATAATAGCATATAATATAACAATAAAATGTCATATAATGGTAATACAAGTCAAATAAATATGCATTAAAATCACTGTGATATCTTTTGTTTTGTTTTGTTTTTAACGTTGTTATATTTTGTTACATCCCAAGAAACAGAATAATTCACTTTGATACTGTGATATGTTACATCACCAAGTAATAGTATCTTGTGTTTCTGATTAAAATGTTAAAAACTGACATCTTCCGTGTTTGTGTGTCTGCAGTACAAGCAGGTGGAGCAGTACATGTCCTTCCATAAGCTGCCAGCGGACATGAGGCAGAGGATCCACGATTACTATGAGCACAGATACCAGGGGAAGATGTTTGATGAAGAGAGCATTCTGGGAGAACTGAATGAGCCCCTGAGAGAGGTGCGAATGCACAGATGCATGCTGGGGAATGCATGTTATCTATGCATTTTCTGCATGCACTAAATACATGAATGCAGCATTCCCACAATGCAATGAGCTCACGTTGACCTTTCTCTTCCAGTGTGGCGATTGAGCAGTAAGAGATATCAGAAGTCATTTTTAATTGACCGGTCTGTTTTCGCTTCTCAGGAGATCATAAACTTCAACTGTCGGAAGCTGGTGGCATCTATGCCGCTGTTCGCCAACGCGGACCCAAATTTTGTGACGTCTATGCTCACCAAACTTCGCTTCGAGGTCTTCCAACCTGGAGATTACATCATACGAGAAGGAACTATCGGAAAGAAGATGTACTTCATCCAGCACGGCGTGGTGAGCGTCCTCACCAAAGGAAACAAGGAGACCAAGCTGTCGGATGGCTCCTACTTTGGAGGTACAAATTAATGGCAAACATGGAAAGCAAAAGTGGATCATGCGCGCACACACACACGCACACACAGAATGAAGTGCAGCCATTTCTCCAGATTTAATATTCATAATGATGGATTAGCCAAAACAAAAGCTTTTTGCCTCTAAGCTTTCGGGACAGTCACAGAATCGTGGGATCACAGCTGATAAGTGCCCTATTTCTGGGACATTAACACAGATGCATAGCAGGTAATGTTTGTGTTCATTTTCCTGCTCTAAATGCAGCTGTTCAACTTTCTATTCTTCAGTTTTTGTTATTCAGAACAGAGATGTGAAGATACATAAAATAACAGCCTTTTTTATGTACACTGCCTTTCAAGATCAAGTCATTAAAAATGAATGCTTTTATTCATCAAGGATGCATTAAACTGATCAGAAATTCACTGGAGATTTCTATTTCAAATAAATGCTGTTCTTTAGAACTTTCTATTCATTAAAGAATCCTAAAAAATAAAATGTATTTCCACAGAAATATCAAGCTGCACAATTGTTTTTAACATTGTTCATAATCAGAATTTTTCTGAGCAGCAAATCAGCATATTAGAACGATTCTGAAGGATCATGTGACTCTGACGACTGCAAAAATTATGCTGGAGCTTTGCTTTTCAGCAATATATTTTATGTCACCACATATTCAAAAGAAAATGGTTACTTGAAATCGTAATAATTATTTCACAATAATGCTGTATTTTTGATCAAATAAATGCAGCTTTGGTAAAAAGAAGAGACTTCTTCAAACAAGAAAGTGGTTTATATTTTTAATATATTAATAATCGTGACGTTTTTTACAATGTGTCATTATTAAAATTAGTAAATGCATTAGCTAACATGAACCAACAATGAGCAAAACTTTTTACGTAATCTTTGTTTAATCATGTTAACAAAAAAACAAAAACATTTATTCCTTCTTTTTTTGTTTCTGATGTTAACAGACATAACGTTTAAAAATATATTACTAAAATGAAAAATCAAGATTGTGTTAAGATTCAGATTCTAGATCATTTAAACAGTCTGTTGTCTGTGATTGCTCTAGTGAAGATTCGAGACTGTATGTCCCAAAATGCGTACTTATGTATTTATCTATGATGTTTTTAGTATAAATAGTTCAAGTAAGGTGTTTAAACTGAAAATTCCCAAAATAAAAGTGCACTTTAAATACCTGGATGATGCACTTTAATAAAACTAAGCATGAAATGTTGAACGGCTTTATTTATAGGACATAGCATATCAGACTTTTCAGACATTTAATACACTACATTATTGAGTGCATAAATGCATAGTGTACATTGTGTCATTTAGGACACAGCTTGTGTGTGTTCTAGCTTTCTTAGTTGTCATGATGTAATTTCCCTGTGGTTCTAGATTTATTAGTCACATGACATTACGTCTCAGGTGATTTGTGGGTAATTAGGTCCCAGCAACGTGAGTACAGCCTTAGATGAGGTCAAAGGTCAGGATTGCAAATCTCGACACTCTTTCATCTGCTTAGTTTCATTGAGTGGTTTTTGTTTAAATAGTGAGGCATTTAGCTGCCTGTGACCCGTCCACCCAAGGCTAATTACAGCTCATGTACTATTCGTGACCTCTGAACTCATCCCACGAGAGCCCTGATGGAAATAATGGAAAGATAACATACAGTCCTTCTCTGCTGTTAATCTGCATTTCACATAGCTACATGCTCCAGACAATCTTCAAGTCATTCCTGGTACCAGTGCATGCTGGGAAAGGAACTGAAAGCCGTGGAGAATTTGTTTTGAGTCATTCGTTCATGAAATTAATTTATGTAACGGCTCTTCAGGGGAATGTGAGATTTTTCTGTTATTTATTACTTATGTTATGCTGGCTTCAGCCATAGTAAGTTGACTTAGAAGTCAGCATCATTATGCTTAAACTGCTGTCTATGTAGGTGGCTCAGTAGGGTTTGGAACAGTTCAGTAAGGGAGTAAGAAACGTGCATGAGCTCGTCTTTAAGCGGCACGCGATTCCTGAGGTTATGTCCCGTCAATGATTTAAACGCTGAGGCTGATGATAATTATGGACATGGTGCTTATACCAAGTCTTGTCACTCGCTCTCCATAAGGTTGCATGGTTGAGCTTGACATAACGAGGAGGGATGAATACAAAAGAAGATACTTTGAAGATTGCTGGTTGTTAGGGTGTTTGGATAGATCGTGTTTTCTAGAGCGTTCTTGCTGGATGTTATGGTGTTTTGGATAGATGGTGTTTTCTAGGGTGTTGTTGCTGGTTGTTATGGTGTTTTGTATAGATGGTGTTTTTTAGGCCGTTCTTGCTGGTTGTTAGGGTGTTTTGGATAGATGGTGTTTTCTAGGGTGTTCTTGCTGGTTGTTATGGTGTTTTGTATAGATGGTGTTTTATAGGGTGTTCTTGCTGGTTGTTATGGTGTTTTGGATAGATGGTGTTTTCTAGGGTGTTGTTGCTGGTTGTTATGGTGTTTGGATAGATGGTGTTTTCTAGGGTGTTGTTGCTGGTTGTTATGGTGTTTGGATAGATGGTGTTTTATAGGGTGTTCTTGCTGGTTGTTATGGTGTTTTGGATAGATGGTGTTTTATAGGGTGTTGTTGCTGGTTGTTAGGGTGTTTTGGATAGATGGTGTTTTCTAGGGTGTTGTTGCTGGTTGTTATGGTGTTTTG
>JAUMHI010000063.1:19014188-19037224 GCA_032359435.1 Enteromius unitaeniatus
CATATATCTTACTAACAAGAAACTATGCTTCTAACCACAGGTCCAAAGCTGTAGTTCTAACCACGTACGTTTGTGACATTGATTGCAAATGTTTGTTTCAACTATGCTTTCGGGAAACACAGAATCTTTGAACTACGCTGGTAACGTTGCGACCATGCTTTTGGGAAATGCACCCCTGGTTGGTTGTTTGGGTGTTTTGGATGGTTAGTGGTTTCTAGGGTATTTTGGCTAATAGTTAGGGTGTTTTGGATGGTTGGTTGATTTCTAGAGGGGCGGGTTCGGCTGGTTTTTAAGGTGTTTTGGATGGTTGATGGTTTCTAGGGTGTTATGGCTGGTTGTTAGGGTGTTTTGGGTGGTTGTTAGGGTGGTTTGGATGGTTGATGGTTTCTAGGGTGTTCTGGCTGGTTGTTAGGGTGTTTGGCATGGTTGGTGGTCTCTAAGGCATTCTGACTGGTTGTTAGGATGTTATGGATGGTAGGTTTAGCGTGTTTTAGATGGTGGTTTCTAGGGTGTTCTGGCTGGTTGTTAGAGTGTTTTGCAGGGCATTGTGGTTGGTTTCAAGGAGGTTCTGTATGGTTGATGGCTAGGTTTTTCTTCTGGGTGTTCTGAGTGGTTGTTGTCTTAAGTCAAAAGAGTCCAGCACCTTCAAGTCTCTTTTCTGGTGTTTAAACTATGAGCCGCAGCACTAGTGATGTTCTGCACTAATGAGGAGTAAACAGTCTCTCTGATATTTTGACACACACACACTGCAGGTGGACACACATGGCTGCAATACATGTGCTGTCAGACTATGGATAAAAAATTCAATCTGCAGCAGGATCTCAGAGCGCAGCAGGAGTGTGTAGCACATGTGTGTGTGTAGGTCATTCTCAGTTAAATGTCATGATTAATTCGGATATGGAAGTAGGATTTCTTCATGAAAATCCCTCAGATCTAAGTCAACTCAGCCTCTTTCTGTTGTCAGAGGAGGAAAATCGAACATGGTGTCTCATCAGTGTTATCTTGAGACCTGCGACAGACAGAATCACATGAGTGTGTGCCTGTGTGTCAGAATAAGTTTTAAAGTGGAGGAAGTGATGTCATGACAGTGCTGTCTCTGTTCATCAATGTTAATAATGTTGTGCATACCTTACTGTAACATTACTGAACCATCCATTCACGTAAGTAATTAATATTCATTAGGCAAGCCTTCATTTGGGATTTATAAATCAAGTCTTGTGCACATTTTTAAGCTGAAAGGCCATCAGGTCACATTACAATACATATATGCATCTCCTTTTATAGTGATTTGTACAACAAAGCATTATTGATTTCCCTGTTGAAATGTGTAAATTATATTACCTGTAATTTAATTTTTTAATATGAGCCATATAAGCATAGGTAATATCTGACTACATTCTATTGATGTAGCCTACAAAACAGCTGATGGCACTTCTGGTGTGAGACCGAGAGAAATTCTGTGTATTGGTGTGTGTGTGTGTGTGTGTGTGTGTTCATGCTACATTATAATAGGATAGTGAACAGGGATAGTAAATTTTGACATTGTGCACAAGGTGGAAAATGTAAAAATTGTTTAATGATGTTTATCTGAAAGTGTAAGAATGCAAACAGGTTTTCTGTAAGGGGTTGGTTTATGATTAGGGGATAGAAAATATTGTTTGGTCAATATAAAAGTGATAGAAGTCTATGAAATGTCCCCACAGTTCACAGAAACAAACGTGTGGGTTTTTAGATTGTGGTTTTGTGAGGCTGCTGTGCTTCTAATCCTGTGACTCTCGTTACACATTGAGAGTTTTTACAGGGAATGTGTTGCACAGGTTCACTGACTCATATTGCTCATTTATTCTGCCTTATTTGTTCATTTTTTAAGTCCTAATGTTCCTGTCCATTAAAACCATTGGAATTATGCAGAAATGACAGGATATTAGAATTAGTGTTCAAGTTCAAAGTCTAATGCAGTCCACTTCTAAATAGTTTCTGTTATTTTGAATATTCTGGAAATGTGACATAACATATGACATGCATGAAATGAAACAATATTTTACAGCAGCTTTAAGTCTAATCGATTTTTGTTTTACACGACTTATAATTCTTGTAATTCACAATAATATTGTGAATAATCTGATATTTAGACCTGTGTCTTTGGAGTGTTACAAGCTGTAAGTGCATAGATAAGATCTCTAAATGTCACAGAGAGGGTTTATTTTCAAACACCGCCCAAATGTTTATGCAAAGAAAGAAGGCGGAGCTATTATTCTGGCTGTAGTGTTGCTGCAGCGCCATTTTCAGGAGACTTGATAGCTGGCCAATCAGAGCACACCTTGCTTTTTTAGAACAATAAGCTGTGTACGTATGACCTGTTTCAGGAGGCGGGGCTTAGACGATAAACAAAAATGTAAGCAACGATAAGCAACATCATATGACCCCTTTAATGACAAAAACATGGTAGTACAGCACAATTAAAGGGACAGTTCACCCAAGAATGAAAATTCCAAACAGTTGCCAGTAGCCATTGACTTCTTTATATGTAAGTCAATGGCTACTGGCAACTTCTTGATTATCAACATTCTTCAAAACAAAAATGTTTTTTGGGTGAATTTTTCCTTTAACATAATCCTCAGACACACATCATGGTAAACAATCCCAGTATTCCATCCGATTATTCTGTCCAGATTTCCTGCTGGACGCTGAGATGTTGTTTTATTTTGATGATTCAGAGATCAGCTGTTGAACGCATCACACTAATGGAAACTCTGCCATGAGCTAAACTGAGGTCAGTGTGAGATCACAAAATCATTCTGGAACAAATCCACTGTCACTTCTCTGTGTCCGGCCACAGTGCCACTTCAAACGCAAATACAAAGGAGTCAATAGTCATCATACAGTAAGAATACTGACTCTTACTGCAAGTGTTGATTAGTCCTGCAAATCATACAATTTGATTCAGATTCAGGGAGTCGTGTTCAGAGTTCTTTCTGCATGTCTTGTTAATATAAATAGAATTGAATCTAAAATGCTAATGTTGGCTTTCTGTCTTATCTTTGAAAAGAATCGTTTGGCGTCTGTAAATCGATTTCTTCCCCCGTCCCTAATATTGATGTTTGGCACTTAAGAGGTGGAGAGGATTGTGGGTATTGGTTGTTTAGCAGCCAGTGGTTTTGCAGGGCAGCAGTGGGCGATGTTGCCAGCTCTGCACCCCGATAAATGGGGCGTAATTCGGCTGATCCTCCGTGACATATGAGGTCTGCCAGTCCTCTAAGCTCTGAGTGGCATTTAGTGCTTCAGCTGTGGATTACAGAACACTTTTAATCCAAAAAAAGGGGGAAGGATAGTTGTTTTTGAGCGTGTGTTTGTTTTTTGTTCCATGATAGAGAGTCAGCATGATCAGCTCTGGGTGTGTTTGGAGAGAGAATGTGATCAGACTTGTGTTTTCTGGTCTGCACACATAGGTTCATCAAAGGTTCATGCTGAACAGGGCTGCTGTGGAAGCTCAGTGTCGTTTCTAGCAGAATTTGATGGAGTTTGTGTCATGCAGCTTCAATACAGGAACCTTGTGTGTGTGTGTGTGTGTCTACAGGAGCAATGTGAGATGAGTTAAGAGAACCATTTACGTATCAATAATGGCACTGTTGTGCTATAATATGCATTTGGTTAAATTTATTTTAAATACATTAAATTCAGTTTAAATTCAATTTTACATAGACTTCTTGAATAGAAAAAAAATCTGAAGAAATTCTATATTCTCACAACAACCGTTCCATCATGCTAATAGATGCCTTATAAATGCAAACAATATAATTTATAATAATATTTATTATAATTTGCAGTATTAATCTAAAGAAAATTGTTTATACATTATATTAATACATTTCCTATATGCAATAAAATAGTAATGAATGAAATAACATATTAAAATTTGTATTTATATCCTATAGAATAAAATATATAATAATAAATCTGCCCTGTCAAATGGTTATAAATACATTTTGTAAATGCAAATTTGTATAATATAAATGCAAATAATAAAAAATTATATTAAATTCATTTATTATATATTATAATTAGAATTTATAAGAAAAAGTTTATAATCTTAAAACTCTGCCAATATTTATTGATCCGTTTTAGAAATGCAATGTATTATAATTATAAATGCAAATAATAAAAGATTAAATTAATTTATTATAATTTACTTAGTATAATTTGCATTCTTATCCTAAAGAAAAAAATAATTTGTATAATAATGCATTCATAATAATTTATTATTTAATATAATTTGCATTTATAACCTTTAAAAAAAAAGGTGGTCTTGATACTCCAGTATGCCAGTATAAAAGGCTGATGCAATAATAAGCTATACATTTTCATCAGGTTCATCATGTTAAATGCATTTATAATAATGTATTATTTATTGTTTATTTGCATTATTAACCACTTTTTAGAACTTTTTAGCCAGGATCTCAGTACCAGAAGTGCACACTGATGTGTTTCTTTCTTCTCTCGTTCAGAGATTTGTCTGCTGACTCGAGGTAGACGCACCGCCAGCGTCCGGGCCGACACATACTGCCGTCTGTACTCTCTGTCTGTGGACAACTTCAACGAGGTCCTGGAGGAGTATCCCATGATGAGGAGAGCGTTTGAGACCGTCGCTCTGGACCGTCTGGACCGCATCGGTGAGAAGTTTAGCATATTACTATCAGTGAAATCAGCATGATTTCCATGTTCTTGAATTAGCTTTAGTCTCGTTATAATGTATTTCTCTTACTGTACACCAACTGAAACTAAAGTTAAAGGAATAGTTTACCCAAAAATTAAAATTACGACATAAACTACTCACCCCCGAGCCATGCTAGGTTTAAATGATTTCTTCTTTCCGACGAACGGTCTGAGTTTTTTTCCAAGCTTGGTAATGCTGGTGGATAGCGGTCATTATTTTGAAGTACTGCGATGTAAATCTAATCTATTTGCATTTAGGGCTTATCACATGTCCTTTGAAGCACATCAATGGGTTTTGTTTCACAAATATTTCTAGTTTTCAAATTGTTAATGTTAATAAAACCAGAAAGCGCCAAGATCTGGCTTCTTGGCTGACTTCTGACTTGGGGGTGCGTAGTTTATGGTGTAATTTTCATTTTTGGGTGACTATTCCTTTAACTAAACCCTCACTCCCTCTTGTGTCTAATGTCTGATGATGGAGTGTAATTGCTCTGTCAGCGTCTCGGGGTTTCCTGCCTTATTGAGTCAGTCAGTCTGGGCTAGTGAGCGTCTTGCTGCTGTTTACGCTGCACACAGTGTTTATTTTCTTCAGTAGGAGGGAACACGCTCTTGTCCCTCACTGTAAACATCCACATCCAGCTCTCTCTACCCACTCAACGTGGTAAAAAGCATCACACTGAATCATTTGATAGCAGTGCTGTTCGCACAATGTGAGACTGCAAGAAGGCTTATTATAGAGGAGACACTAGAGGAACTCCACATAAACCACCTTCAGAACCTGCGCTATGTGTGAGGACTGATATGTACATGCTCTTTATTCCTGAACACTCGCTTCCTATCTCAGTCACTCATTACAAACAGACACCGGTAATTAATTACAGATTAGATAGATCTGCATCTGTATTAAAATGAATGGAGGTTCGCACAGGTTGATTGTGTCTCTGCACTGCTGTAATCACTCCTTTTCCTATCAGAAAATGGCCTCTGCTGTAATCCAATTTGTAGTTTAGCAGATTATTGTAAATAAAATAAGAATCACTGAAGTATTATTACAGAATAGTTTCTGACAATCTGTAATATATATATATATATATATATATACCCACACACGTTTTTAAGAGTAACCCCTATAGTCACAATTCATGAATTTAATTTACCACAAGAGTAGATTGAAATAAATCAAGTAAGGATTTTTTTTATTATTATTATTATTGTACTATCTGAAGAGCAGAAGTCTTTTATGTCGTGCTTTGCTCTGCACCGGCCCCAGTGTGAGTACAGTAAGTGATAGCATGACATTACCAAACATAGCAAAGTGCCCTCTGCTCATCCAGGCTCTTGGTCTCTTGTTTATATCAGTCCAGCGTAGGTAGAGGTCATGTCTGCTCTTTGTTTCTTCACTCTTTCTTATCTGGGGCTAAGCAGTGAGGAGCAGTCAAACGCAGGCGGGTCAGGCTGTCAAAATGATCTGCCCCCTGCTATGCTGAGCTATTTCCATTCGGCCTGTGTCCTCACTACGATCGGCCTCTACGTCTCTGATTACACTTGGAGCCGTCCTGAGGCGAGCCCAGGCTCCAGGACTGTTTAACAGGGGTGATGTGATGTGTGAGATGAATCAAAGTGCTGCTGAAACAGTAGACATATCGAGCAGGGTGCTGTGTTTGATATTTAATATTCAAGGCATTGCCTGAGGGTGAATAATACAATTTTTAGAGGGTAATAATAAAAAAAAGCCATGATCGGTTTGAAGAAAGAATGTAAGCAGCTAAAATATATATAAATGACTTAGTACAGACATTCATACACCTTGTGTATATATATATATACTTTATATCTATATCTATCTATCTATATGTATATCTATATGTGTATGTATATGTGATGAAATCTAGGAAAACAGTGAACCTTACCTTTTTTAAAACAACAACAAAACAAAGGTTATGGCTATCTGAAGTTGGCTGATAGCTATGATTTTCAGGAATGGAATTTTGAAAAACAAAAAAAACAGGTTTAAAGTGAGATGAGTTTCACTTCACTTAACAGGTTTAATGAGAGCCGTAGTGCTATACTGCATGATTACACAAACAGACTAACATTGCCCTGAAAAGGACAGTTTTGCATTGTTTATCATAGACAAACATATGTTTGGTGTATGTTATATTCATATGCCATAGAATTATAGAACAGAATATAGTTACAACATAACTATGGTGGTACCATGACATATTGATATGTACTGTAATGGTAAAAAAAATGGTACTGAACAATAACAATATTTACATACCAATAAAATTCTAGAACAGTAACAACAAAACAGTAACAAAAAAAGGTAATACCATGGTACTTTGATATATATCATGGTCCTTAAGGACTACCGTCTTCCAAGACCAAAGAATTATAGAATAGAATAGAATATATTCTAAAACCATGGTATTGCCGTGCTATCTGTCATAATCTGTACAGAATTATTAGCATATTCATATGCTACAGAATTATAGAACAGAAAATAGAGTTACAACAAAACACAAAATAGTAATACGACAGTACTTGTCCTTAGTGTTGTTTATAAAAGATATGTTTTCTTCCAACTACAAATTAGATTTTTTTGTCTTTCATCTCTTAGGGAAGAAGAACTCCATTCTCCAGCACAAGGTCCAACATGACTTGAATTCAGGGGTTTTGAACTACCAGGAAAGTGAGATCATCCAGCAGATCGTGCAGCACGATAGAGACATGGCTCACTGCGCCAACCTAATGCAGAGTCCGTCTCCGCCCGCTCCTCCGTCCCCGACTCCTGTCATCTGGGCTCCCCTGATCCAAGCGCCTCTGCAAGCTGCTGCCGCCACCACATCTGTGGCTATTGCACTAACCCACCACCCCAACCTCCCCGCCACTCTCTTCCGCCCCCCAGTGTCCATTCTCGGAGCGAGAAATGAGCCGTCCAGCCGACTGAAGAGGTTTCAGATGCTCGCACCAAAACCAGGAGGCCCCGGCGACTCTCCGTCTGGTTCCCCATCAAAGATTCGTCCGGGAGTCGACACGCCGCTTCTCGCATCCCTCCGGACACAGCACTCATCATCAGGAGCCACCGCTTCCAGCCAGCAAGCTGAAATTTCATCGTTCCCATTCGGAAGCTTCTCTTCCTCATCAGCGTCTCCGACTTCTAGCACCGCACAGCTCCATTCGCAGCCAAGACAGAAGCAAGCCGGAACTCCTCCGCAAGCTGGATTTCCGATTGGGATCTTGGCTACAACTTCGTCGAATGCTAGCCCTCTTTCCACAGGCTTGTTCAGCCATGCACCTAGTCAGCCGCTGTATGGCCAACCCCCGCCAAAACCTTCCCTGCAGCAGTTCGCAACCGGAGGCGGCAAGACTTCCACTGGTTCAAGCCTCTTCCGCACTCCCCCACCCGGATCCCCTGCCTCCAGCCGTTCCCAAGCCCCCGAGACTTCCACGTCATCCCAGATCCCACCCGTTTTATCCACTTACCTTCCTTTGGAAAGGTCAGCACTGGCCTCGCTCGCTCAGTACGGCTCAGCGAATACCTCGCCATGCTACACCCCTCTTGCCCCGAGTCCGACCGTCCAGAGCCCTGTCATGGGGAGAACTTTCCACTACAGTGACCCTTCCAGCACCACCGGCTCCCACACCTCCCTGCTCCTCCCGCAGTCCTCCTGTCCCGGTCAGCTCCCGGGTCACCACTCATCCGGCACAGACTCTCCGCTGGGCCGCTTTTATGAGGATTTAAACATACTTTCCAGCTCCTATCCCATAGAGGCAGCGGGTCAGTCTTCCCCTCGGGAGCCCGGGTACTGCCTCTCGCCGTATTCATCCCCGACGCTCACCCCCAAACCCTGTAGCTCAGTATCAGGGCACATGGCAGGCCCTGTACAGACTTCACCGGGATCTCGAGGCCGAGCTCGTTCTATAGGGACGTCACCTGCACTTTCTCTCCCGCACGCGTCGGGCGGCCACCCGTCTGAACTAGAACCGCTCCGTTCAAAGCTCCCTTCCAATTTGTGAGGCTAAATCACACCCTCCTAACTCAGTAATAGCGATCTTCCTGTGTGGGGTTTGACGTTTTCTTTCGTTATCTCTGTATTGGCACTGTGTTTAAAATTTTAAATATCTAAATATTACTGTGATTTTAAGAAGATGAGGTTAACTTAGAGCTTTAGATTTCTCTCTCATTTTGCTTTGTTATCCTCCTTTTTTACTCATATGGAATTATATATTTAAATATATGTTAATCAGTCTATAGGAGGGTGTGAAATGCTACATATATTGAGACCTAACAGACAGTTTAGTTTATTTTATACCTATGCCAAATGAATCCGCAAGAGTTTGGTTATTAATACTGACATGGACAGGAAGACTCTTTTGCAGGAACCTATGCACTCACGCCTGCATATGAAAACTGATTTTTGTCTGATCTAAAACACATTTTTAGTCACCCTAATAAGGATCGCATATTGCCGATCATGAATCTAAGGGGTTATTTAAGGGTTTATTCATCCTGCAAATGTTTTGGGACCTTCCGAGGTGAAGAGAAGAACATAGGAAAACCAAAAAAACAAAACAATCAATGTTCTCTTTAGCATTTCTTTGTTTTCTTTTAGCCACACTGTAGTAATATCAGCAGGCATTGAATGGGCGTCAGGCGAGAGGGTTCGAGAAACGTCCCAACTAAATCACAATTCACTAGTGTCTTCCAGGATCATACGACGGTGTAGCCCTGCAGACTGTGTGCGTGTGTGTGTGTTGCAGCTCGATGCAAGTGGCAATCAAGTTAGACTTACCAAGAATAGTTTTGCCTTGTCACAGCAGGGAAGAAATGGAAAACCTCCCTGCAACATTTCTTGTTTGTACATAAAATAAGCCAACATCATTAGTCAAAAAGCTGCTTAAAGGTGATTTTGTTTGTTTTTCTATAACTTTAGCTGCTAATCGATTAGGTGGAATGGAGTGAAGGATTCTGAATGTACCGTGTGAGGCCAAACTATGATGATCAAATCTGTTCAGGGCTGGTGATTGAAGATCTCAGTAGACGTCTGTCACACACACCTGAGTCCCTCACAGGTCACGACTCTCAGCCACAACGGTCTGATTTAAAAGGACAGCCAGGCACATTTCCGGTGACCTTTGACCCTTGTCAGCTTGAGAACAGGACCACATGATCACCAGTGTCAGACAGACGGGACAGAATTTTAATGACGCACAAAGCATGATTAATTTAAAGAAAAATAAAGAAAGAAAAAATGTGTCTGTGTGTGTGTGTGTGTATATATACACACACACGCTACTTTGTAAACATTTGCAGTCAGTAAGATTTACATTTTTTTAAGTCTCTTCTGCTCACTGAGGCTGCATTTATTTGATCAAAAATACAGTAAAAACATTGAGATTGTAAAATATGAACACAATTTTAGATATTGTATAAGCCATTACTCCAGTCTTCAGTATCACATGATCCTTCAAAAATAATTCTTATGGAATCAAGTAATGTTGATATTTTTTGTAACCTGTGATACTTTTTACAGAATTCTTAGATGAATAAAGAGTTACAAATCTTTTGTAACAATATAAAAGTCTTTATCACTTTTGATCAGTAAATTAATAAAAAATCATTGATTTGTATTAAATATTACAGATCTTACTAATCCCAAACTTTTGAAATTATAGTGTAACACAATATAGGGTATATTTTTAATGACCTACTGTATCTGATCTATAAATGGATAGTTGACAAGAATTCTTTTTTTAAAATGTCTAGAAATGTCAATATCTATTTCTTACATTCAGAAAGTCAAAATATATACAGTAGTCAACATTCACAGTGGATCAAAACCTTTCATCAAAGTTGTCCTAAGACAAGAATAGGTATTGATTTTGATTTTAGGACAACTTTGATGAAAGGTTTTGATCCACTTTGAATGTTGAAATACTGTACATTTGTATATTTATTTAGTTTATTTATACTGTACTATCCATTCCTCTCTATCATAAAAGACAAGTCACTGTATTATTTCTAAAGGCCTATCTGAGATTTTCCCCCCTGTTCTTTCTCACCCCTCAGTGTGTCGTGAAGTGAAATACAGCATTTATACACACCTGAGAGCATCTGACCTGAGGAAAGTTCATAAGTTGTGAAAACTCCTCAACTTTTGAGACGCGAGCGAGGCGGGGGACGAAAGGGAGATGGGAAGCACAAATGCAACGAGACACTGATGTATTGAGGAGGTGATGTGTGCTGACTGGCAGCCAGGGGCCCAGCAGGTAGGCAGGACCCCCGCGGGCCCCTCACTGTGATGAGAGGTTTGTTCGGGGAGCCTCCGCGTGTCTTCTGATTGTTTCTCAGGGCTCTTAGAAGTTTCCTAAGGGGGTAGAATATTGATTGTGGAGTATTTGAGAATTTGTTTTGTGACAGTTACATAAATAAATAAAAACACAAAAGGAACCAGAGGCTGTGAACCGGTGTCGGCTGATGGCAGTTAGAAAGAGAAGGAATCGAGGCCGAATGAGTGGCTGATTAGAGAAGCGTAGCACAAGCCGTCAAACAAGGTACTGTCACTTCACTGAATCAGAGCCTCCAGTTCAGAATCAGTCTCTCTGACAATCAGAATCGTTGCCAGATATTTTGTTTTAAATGCAACTAAAATCTTTCTAGAAGATGCAAAGGCATGCATTGAAAAGACTCTTGTCTTATCTCGTCTGCTTTGAGCAACTAGCATCTGATGTTCACTTTTAAGAATTTTGGGTGTTATTCATGGAACATGAGCAGAACATATGTGTCAATCATTCCCATTCAAAATATTTTAATGCTCATCAAGGCTGCATTTGTTTCATCAAAAATACTGTAAAAATGTGAAATATAGTGAGTGTTCTTTGTGAATCTGTTAAAATGTGATTTATTTCTGTGATCAAAGCTGAATTGTCAGCATCATTACTCCAGTTTTCAGTGTCACATGATACTTCAGAAATCACTCTAAAATGCTTATTTGCTGCTCAAGAAACATTTCAGATTATTATCAATCTTGCTTCATATGTTTGTAGAAACTAGCATCTATGCTGAATAGAAAGTTCCAAAGTACAGCATTTATTTGAAATAGAAATCCTTTGTAACTTATTCATCCTTGATGATTTAAAAAAATAATAATTGCTGACCCATCCAAACATCATTCTTAGATAATTGGCACATTTGATTGAATGATGTTTCATGTACAAAACGAATAATATATGATTTATGTTCTGCTTGTATTACATAAATAAGGCCTATAAATATTCGCTATCCACTTTCCCATGAATCTTTTTGTCATAAAGCAACATGGGAAACTCTTTTACTGAGTGTCAAACATGTATGATGCCATGCCGTTGCTTTCTGTGCGATTCAGAAACGTATTTACAGACGCAGCAGGAAGTCGAATCTGGCCACGATCCACCTGGCAGCATGCAGCGCTGCGGTTTGTCCGCCAGTTTTCATAATACAATTCTAATTCCATTTGGGAGCCTTCCCAATTCTGACGGCTAATCTTACGCCGACTCCGTTTGCTTTGTGCCGTGAAGGAGCGCCTGCGAACCGGCTCTGCAGACGGTAATAAAATCAATGGCAGTGACTGAGGATTAGATTTCACACTTACCAAGACGCGTGGAGGAAAAGGATGCAGTGCTTTGACTGGCACCATCATCTCTAATTCATACCTGCAAATGTGTTCTGAGACTGGAAGGGTGTCAAACAGGCAGCATTCAAACTGACACGGGTCACAGGTGTCCATAACCCAGACAGAACCAGAGAGCAGTATGTAACGTGTTAGCTGCTGCTGATGAGGCCTCATTCTCTAACCTTTGACATTAGAAGGCAAAAAAACAGACAGAAAAGCAGAAGTTAGTGCACTGACAACCTCAAAATCAACCTCAGGTCATGCAAGATGTAGATGAGTTTGATACTTGTCAGATGTGGAGAAATGTAGCACTGCATTATATGTTCACCAGCGGATGCTCTGCAGTGAATGGGTGCCGTCAGAATGAGAGTCCAAACAGCTGATGAAAACATCCACACCACTCCAATCCATCAGTTTACATCTGGAGAAGCCAAAAGCCGCATGTAAGAAACAAATCCATCTTTAAAAGGTTTTTAACTTCAAACCATTGCTTCCAGCTAAAATACAAGTCCATAATACAGTATAAATACACACTTTTATAAGATCAAGCACATTTACCAGCCAAAACAGCTATTATCAAATATGCTATTAACAAATTGTACGAGAGACAACAGGAGATTGACTTTTTTACTGAAGGAAGCATTACGGATTTTTGTATGTAGCTATAAAATCAAAATGAATGATTATGTTGTTGTTTTTACAAACATGTAGCTTTTGGCTTCTCAAGATGTTAACTGATGGACTGTAGTGGTGTGGATTATTGTGAGGTTTTTATCAGCTGTTTGGACTCTCATTGTGACGGCACCCATTCACTGCAATGCTACATTTCTCCAAATCTCTGAAACTCAAGTGTATTTTGCTTGGCCTGAGGGTGAGTAAACGGCAGCGCTGTGGGTTTCTGTGTGGATTACTGTGCAGATCACTTCAAATGTAGCAAATTTTAGATAAAAACTCTCTGTCGGGACAGTTGTTACAGTGTAGCAGTGCGAGTGGAATGTTCAACAGTTACATTCAAAATGTACATGTTTCATTTTGAGCCAAACATGTCTGGCTGAAGGAACTATGTTGCAATCTCTAAAGAGGAATCTTTTTCTCTTTTTCTTTTCTTTTAGTTTTTAAGAGGGCTCAGTTTGTATTTTCCACAGCACTGTTTGAACTCACCTCACTGTGTGTTTTTGGTCTTTATAAAACATGCTTTTTTTTTGGTGTTCCTGACATGGTTTCGATGACATTTACCAATTGTTTTGATGTTTGATTCTCTGATCTCTGGTTATTCCGTTTGACAGCGTCATGTAAAAACACCGGAAATTTAACCTGGGTTTCACCAAGTCACTGAAATACACTTTAGCACTTTCTTCAGGACAATAATGAAGACACAATGCTTGAACTGAGAGACCAATCAGAGAATGCCAATCGATTGATCAGTTTTTTTTCTTATTATTTTTGTTCCTATGAAATCTATAATCCTGGGGAAACAGCAATAAGCGTGATGTATAACTAGTGATGTGAGCATCAGATGTGTTGGAGATGACAGTAGATCCATAAACCGTCTGTTCACCTGTGCTTCAGGACAGACGCTGTGGACGGAGTCGCCTGCAGCACCAATCAGAACCTGGATGGACAATAAGCACACAAACTGGATATTATTAAGAAAAGAACAAATAAAAATATTAAGATTTAGACTGTGTTTGTGTCCTGATTGAAAGCTGAGCTCCTTAAAAATTACATTATTCAGTTTTATCTGATATGCATGTTTTAAAGTGGCATATGCAGTTTTTGCCAATTAAGTCAGAAAAATAGTTGTTTTCCATTTAAATTATTAATTAAAAATAAATAAAACATCAAACTAAAAATAAAGTTATTAAATATAATTAAATAATAATTATTAAATTATTAATAAATAATAAAGCATAAAGAAAATTACTTAATCTTTACAAAAGGCTTTATCTTAAGTAGTTTTGCTTATGTAATTGTATCTTGATTTCATATATTTGTACTGGAAAGCAAGACAAAATAATTTAGTTTATTTCTTACATTATTTCAGAAATTAATCTAAAAATGAAGGATTTAACTTCTCCTTTTCTGTCCATTCAAACTCCTCCTGTTTCAGTCTTAAAGGAGTCCTCACTTTGTGTTTATGGTCCGCAGGAGCTGCTGGTGTGGATGTCAGTCTCTCTCTGCCCTCCACCATCTGTCTAATTACACCTCCACAAACCAGCGTCAGGCTGTCTGTTATAATTACGGAGGATTCTCCTCGTGTGACACCGAGTATGTGTGTGATGCTGGTTAACTCTCTCCTGTGAGGTCACAGATGTCAGATCCAGAGGCTGAGAGCTGCTGCTCATCTGTGTTCTGTTTAGTTTCTGCTGCTCTTAGACTGAAGACAGTAATACAACTAAACTGAGAGTGCTTAGAAACAGAGCTTTTTGACTGGAATGCTATGTACTGGCTTGGAGGGCCAAATGTGTGAAAATGTCAAATATAAATGTATGAACATACTGTAGTTAAATGTAGAAAGCGTTGATAAATCTAGATACCAAAACATGTTTTAAGGGTTTGCTTTAGCTTAAGTAAATATGTCTTGACAGATATCTAAACAGTCTATGAAAGACCCTTATTAGTAACTTATGTGTGGGTATGTTTATGAATATTAGGATGATAGGATTTTGACTAAAACTTAAAGGCTCCTGTAGATGGACGTGGGTGAAGCAGATTGAAGAGATGACGAATCTGAGGGAGGTAAGACTTGATAAACAAACTTCATTCTCAGACATCAGATATAAATCATTAAAGGGTTAGTTCACCCAAAAAATTAAAATTATGTCATTATTACTCACTCAGAAGATCTTCGTTCATATTACTGAAATTACTGAAATTATCCCAGGTCCAGAAACGTGGTAAAACACCAGTAAAATAGTCCATGTGACATCAGTGGATTAGTTTTGCGATGATAGTAGACTACTGTGTTTTGCTCAAAGAAAACAAAAATGAAATCATATACTCAGGGCTCTCAAGTTTTAGCAAAAGTTTGGAGTAGGATTTGATCTGCTATAGGGGAGAGCCACAAAATTTTTGCACAGCAGCCCCAATTCTCTGAAGTTATTGCTAGCAGTTTAATTTTACTGATTGTTCATAAATGATCAGCACAAATATGAATTGTAACAATTGGTAAATCTGTAAAAAAGAGACAAATTCATCCAAATAAAATAAATAGCTTTATATATTTAAAAAATACAAATGTATAAAAAATAAACTGTATGTGGAGGCACAGATGGCTCTCTGATATCATCAGGAATATCTCAATTAATGTTCTGAAGATAGAATGACGTCTCATGGATTTGAAACGACGCAAGGGTGAGTATGACGACATTTTAATTTTTGGGTGAGCTAACGTTAACCCTTAAAATCAATGTCAAAGGTATTAGCGCTAAATTAACACGTTTTTGTGTTGTGCAGAACAATAATATGAAAATTAATATTTAAATGCAAAAGATTTCTTCTTAATGTTACTAGAATTAGGAAATTGTAGCATGTCTTTAAATGGCTTCCGGATCGTTTTGTTTGTCACGTAATATTTAGTATTACGTAAAGCATGTGTGTGTCATATATATGCCAAAGTAATTTTTTTTGCGTATAAATGCCGGTTTTCCTTTTCATTTGGTGTACGACACTGAATGTGAGTAATGCGGGCATGTGCAACATAATATTTGATTTCTTTCTAGATGAGCACTGAAAAATCACTGCTAATAAGAGCAGGGACATTTAATAAGAAAATAAATCGGACAGTATTTGATTTGGTGTTGTTGTTAACACTGAATCTAGGAGTCAGAAACTCATTTTGTGGGGTCAGTAACCCCAAATCCCAGTCTCTCATCCTAAACTAGCAGCGTTAATGACTGACGGACGGAAGCGCTGGGATAATCTGATCCGGGTCTCTCCAGGTCAAACACTAAAGTAATTAATCCTTTTTTTGCTCTTGACGGACAGACCACTGCTCCTCTTCACCTTTCTATTCCCATCAGCTTCTTTTCCCAAACTCCTTTTTTTTTCTTGATCTCACAGCAGAGAGATTCGTGGTCACTGTGTGTGTGTGAGATAGAAATAAATCTGGACTTTATGTTTTTGTAGTGGCATTTGAAGGTCTGCGGGGATTATGATGGATTTTGGTCATGTAGAGAAGCGTAAGTGTGCCAGACAAGACACGAACTGATGTAAACCAAAACTAGAGGGAAACACTGTCAGGCATCCTCAATATTCAGAAAAGCTCAATTTCAGATCCGTATGAAGTTCTATAAAACAAAGATGTATTTGTTTTTTAATGTTATTTAATTGTTATTTTTAATTGATTTATTTACAGATATTTTTTTTGCGTTTTGTTAGTTTTATTTATTTATTTGTATTCTTTTTCATGTGTTTTTTTTATTATTTATTGGGGGTTTATAGTTTTATTTAAATTAAAGGTATTTAATTTAATTTAGAGTTTATTTTATATGCAGGCATTATTTTGAATTTTATTTTATTCTTTTTATTAAACTATTTTTATTATTATCATTTATTTATTTTTTCACATTTATTGATTGATTTTATTTCAATTTTTTTGTTGTTGTTTTAATTTTTATTTCAATTTCGTTTTTTGTATATGTTATGTTATTTCTTTAGTTTTGATTTGATTTTATTTCTAAAAAATTTAAACATGTATGGTGCGTGGCATACTTAAGCTATTTCTCCTGCACTCCTGAAGTACCTTTGTGTTTGCATGCTGCTCTTGTGGCTTTACAGTTTTTGGGGTTTTTGGCAAGTGCTGAAATTATGCACTTTGACCTCTGAAACCCTTCATAAACTCTCTGTTAGATCTTTTATTCGCTGCTTTATTTATTTATTGCTCAGCATAAAATCCTGCCTCCAAAAAGCCTCCTGACATCTGTCTCCCTGCAGCTGTCCGCCTGCCAAAAAAACAGCAAAATCTCAGTTCTTCTGCATGCACTCGATCGCGGGGAATTACGGCAGTCATCAGCGTTATGACTGCGGGCCGGATGGAAGGCATGTGGGTCAAAGACATCAGTTAAAAGCAGGTTGAGGGGCTCTTAACCCACTTCTCTGGATTATACAGAGACAGCGGTTGAAGTCAGGACAGGAGAAGAGGATTTTGGGTTGTGTGTCTCACATTCATCTCCTCCTCAGACCCGTGACCCTCAGAAATGCTCACAGGCTTCGGAAGAAGCTGGAGCAGATAAAGCATAACGTCTTTATGTATTTGTTGTAATGTCAGCTTTACTCTTTACATCTGTTTGCAGTCACGAAGAAATTAAGAATATTATTCAGCAAGAACGCATTAAACTGATCAAAAGTCACAGTAAAACATTTATAATGTTACAGTAGATCTCCATTTCAAATAATCACTGTTCATTTAAACATCCCATTCATCAAAGAATCCTGAAAAAATAAAATGTATCACAGTCACCAGAAAGATATTCATTTGAATAACATTGATAATAATAAGAAATGTTTCTTGAGCAGCAAATTGGCATATTAGAGTTATTTCTGAAAGATCACACACATATTCAAGTAGAGAACATCGATTTTAAATTGCTGTAATAATACAGTATTTCAGATTTTTGCTCTCTTTCTGATACAATAAATGCAGCCTTGGTGAGCAGAAGAGACTTAAAAAAAGAAACATAAAAAAAAATCTATATTTATTAAAAACATTTTTCCAATGGTTTATAATCGCCATACTTGCATTTTTACTAAATGTATACAAATGAATCGGATAATATTCCTTATGGAATGACAGGTCGTATTTTTAAAACAAGCTTGTAAGCTGGGAAGGATATGATATGAGCAGAAATCTGACCAAAAACAGGTTGAATAATAACTCCAAAACAAATGAAAAAACCAAATGTACAAAGTAGTTAAATGTTTGTTAAAAACAAACACACGCACAAACAGATGTAAAGAAGACCAATAGAACAGATACCATTTTTTTGAAAAATATATGTATGAAATATATGAATATAAGTTCAGCTATACATGCTAGATATTATATTTTAATTTAATCATTTTCCTCGACACGGTGGTTTGCCAACACTAACGTAGTGGTGACATATAAATTAAGTTAATATTTGGTTACTGTTTAGTTTTATTTACACCCGATTCGTTACAATATCAGAAAGTATTTACAAACTCAGAAAGTATCGACCCCTCTTTTTAACAACAAACTGTGGTGAAATATCTGTTTGGGACTTTCCAGTGAAGCTAAACGGTGAGAATCTAACCTTGTTTCAGCTGGGCGCCTGTCAGAGCTGCGGGTTTGATCCAAGCACTTTCAGCAGTCAGAGGATGAAAGACCTTCAGTAACCTTTGGAAAACATGAAAGACAGAAGTTAGAGGGATGAGGGACAAAAAGACTTAATTTTTCTCTTTGTATCATTTAATGAGACACACACTGTCCCACTCCATCAGAACCAACAGATAGAGACATGTTCTGATACTAGAAGACCAGGGGTCCATTCTTCGTACATCGCTTGATACATCCGAGATGATTTGAGACATCTAAGATGATATCATCGTGATAACTACGATGCGGCTAATTTGGTTCTTCGAGCACTCCTGTTGTTGATGATTAGTATAGCTGGATTGAGTTGCGCATCCTTGCATTGGTTTAAAAGACGATATGAAGAAATGGCAAAAGAGCAAGCTCAATTTTTTTCTCAAGTGGAGCAAGAGCTTTTATTAGAGGGATGTGGAGAATTACTACGACGCTGTTTAGTGCCACCAAATATATATATATACAACTAGATTGAATTTAGATTAAATGAATTTAGGCATATTTGAATATTGTTGCATCCGAGCGGCCGCTTCATATTTCTGGGATGAGATCTAAGAACTCGTGGAAACCGCTTAATATCAAGAATATGATATTTATTAAAAGACTGAACAGGAACAACTTTTAACATCAGCCCACACACTCAGTCAACATTCCTTTGGAGGGCGCTAGCTCTCTTATTTAACTCCTTTTCAATACACCAAAGGCATTTATGTGGGATTATTAGCAGAAATTATATTGAGTGTAATATTTGCGGGGTCATATGCTTGGAAATAATATTTCATGTTTTCCATTAATAGGTTATAGTGTGCCACCTTAGTAATCTTTAAACAAAGTCTCAGCTTCAGTTTTATATTGTGCCTTACAATAATATGGTGTTCAAGCTCTTTAATGATCAGATCGCTGCATTATATATTATTTCCATTATATATTTCCTCTGTTTGAAGTGTATAGCAAGATATAAGTGATGTCATGTTATAATATACATATTGTTTGTATTTTGCTATAAAACAGCCAGATTTTAAAAGCAAAGGGTGCTCTTTATTCTTTAAAGATGTTATTCTCGAAATATTACAACTTTAATCTCTTAGTTTTGGATTCTTTTTTTCTTCTTCTTCTTCTTTTTGGTGGCACTAAAACGCAGTCGTAAATTTCAAACTTTAATGAAGACTCTGGGAAACACAGTAAATGCTGCAAAAGCCAGGAGAGAGAGCTGGCAAAGTTGTAACTAAAACACCAAGCCCCGCCCCACTACTGACAAACCAGTGTTCGCGCGAGCAGAACCGACCCCAGAAGAGGCTTTTACATCGACCCGACAGGAAACGCACAACTGCTTCTCATTTCACATGCGAAGAGGTCAGCCAATCACAACAGAGCTCAATCAAGTCTTAAAGTTTGGTTGAGACTCTAGTGATGGAAGAAGAGAGATAATTGAGGGTTGGAAAGGTTCAAAGAGCGTGGAGAGGGCTGATGGGAATAATGGAGGCCAAGACTCATGATCATACACCCACACTGTCCGTCTGACGGAGAGATGATGAGGATGATGGTGTCAGAAGTGCGTCATTCAGACCCTTTGAAGACACTGAAACAACAAAGACATCTTTCATTACAAGAACAGAACAACATCGGCCAGAGCTCATCTGTATATGTGTGTGTGTCACACAATACAGAATGTACAAAAGAAAGAGGGACAGGTTTTTCTCATTATCAAACTGTGCCATGGTGTTACCATGATTATATATTACCATTCAAAAGTTTGGGGTCAGTAACATTTTTGTCAGCAGTATTCTCTACTGCTTACCCAGGCTGCATTTATTTTATTAATGTTATTATATAAAAAAGAATTTGCTACACAAGAAACATTTCTGATTATTATCAGTGTTCTTTGTTGTGCTGCCCAGTATTTTTGTGGAAACTGTGATGCTTTTTGTTTTTATGATATTTTTAATGAACCAAGTTCAAAAGAACAGAGTTTACTTGAAATAGTATTATTTTGTAAAATTATAAATGCCTCTACCCTCACTCCTTTATTAATTATAGTGTTAATTTATTTTCTTATATAACTGACCCTATGTACTGTATATACAGTGGGTATGGAAAGTATTCAGACCCCCTTAAATTTGCTAAAATCATTTAAGGTTTTTTTTTTTTTTTTTACATTTTTTTCCTCATTAATGTACACACAGCACCCCATACTGGCAGAAAAACACAGAATTATTGACATTTTTGCAGATTTATTAAAAGAGAAAAACTGAAATATCCCATGGTCCTAAGTATTCAGACCCTTTGCTCAGTATTTAGTAGAAGCACTCTTTTGATCGAATACAGCCAAGAGTCTTTTTGGGAAAGATGCAACAAGTTTTTCACACCTGGATTTGGGGATCCTCTGACATTCCTCCTTGCAGGTGTGTGGCTTTCCTAATCAAGTCTGATCAGTATAATCAAACACAGCTGGACTCAAATGGAGGTGTAGAACCATCTCAAGGATGATCAGAAGAAATGGACAGCACCTGAGTTAAATATATGAGTGTCACAGCAAAGGGTCTGAATACTTAGGACCATGTGATATTTCAGTTTTTCTTTTCTAATAAATCTTCAAAAATGTCAATAATTCTGTGTTTTTCTGTCAATACGGGGTGCTGTTTAAACTGAGGAAAAAAATTATTATGAAAACTTAAATTATTTTAGCAAATGACTGCAATATAGAGTGAAACACTTAAGGGGTCTGAATACTTACCATACCGTATAATTGTGTGTGTGTGTATATATATATATATATATATACATACACTCAACAAAAATATAAACGCAACACCTGTTTCTGCTCCGATTTTTCATGAGATGGACTTAAAGATCTAAAATTCATTCCAGATACACAATATTACCACTTCTCTCAAACATTGTTCGTCTCAAACAATCAGTGCATTTTGCAGACACTTTGATCCAAAGAAACTTATATTGTATTCAAGGTATTCATGTGAACATGCTTTCCCTGAACTGTAGGGAATACATAGTTTTTGAAAAGGAAAACATCTTAAAATTTACAATAACAAAGCATGTGACATTTGCTGTTTTTTTTTTTTTAACAAATAAACATAATAAACAAATAAATCACAAATGAAAAAATATATATTTATGATTTACAATTTGACAACTTTAAACCAGCTTTCAGTTGGAATGGTTTAAAAGCAGTTTTCAAAGGCTGATTGCTGTGTCAACAGCTCAAGCTATGTCAGCTTTGTGTCTGGAAGATTTTGTTCATGCAAAGCCACTGACTAGGATTTCCATTTACAGTCACACAGTGGCAGGCAAGTGTGCAGAGGAATTTTCCAATGAGAACTATTGCTTTGACAGAAAAAAAGCTGATGGCTAGAGTTCATTTATTTAATTAAATTTAATTTGTAAGGAATGACTGACGGTCAATTATTCTGCTCATTATTTTCAGTCATTTTCACGTCTGGTTCCTGGACGGGACGCGTCAGACCTTTCCGGCCTTTCAAGCATTAAGATAGAGACTATCTCTTAGGTAAGAGCTCCCTCTACGAGGCAGGCTTACGCTTTGAGGTGGGGTCTTTCCGTCAACTGGTGCTCCTCTCGTGGAGAGGACCCACAGAGATGCATGATCGCAGTTGTGCTTTCTTTCCTACAAGAGAAGTAAGCTGTCCCCTTTGACTCTCAAAGTGTATTTCGCTGCCATACCCGCATACCACAATGCAGTGGAGGGTGCGTGCCTTGGGTAGCACCAACTCATCGTCAGATTCCTCAGAGGTCCGCATCGGGTTAATCCCACGAGACCACACCTTGTAACATTTTGGGACCTTACCATCGCCCTACATGGCCTGCTGCAGGCCCCTTTCAAGCCTCTCCAGTCAGCAGATCTTAAGTATCTGACGCTGAAAACAGCGCTTCTGACTGCGCTGGCCTCCATTAAAAGGGTGGGGGACCTACAAGCCTTCTCTGTCGAAGAAGAGTGCCTAGAGTTCGGCCCGGCTGATTCTCATTCTCATGCTATTTTTCTCAGTGTTCCCCTGTAATACCTGCCCTACAGTCAGACCTAGAGCGGAGTAGCTCCCTCTGTGCTACCTCTGGGTCTCCTTCGCCCAGTAGGTGTGGGCAAATCTAAATTTTCTACAGTCAGCCAGAAGGCTATGTTTCCCTTCAATTATATCCATAGAGTTAACACAAGAGTCACCTAAAACAAAAAATAAAATAAAGCTGTCATATACTCTCCTTTATGTCTTTGTAAACCCATATCAATCAATTAATCACTTTTATTTATATAGCGCTTTTAACAATACAGATTGTAGCAAAGCACTGAACATTATCAAATAGGAGAACAG
>JAUMHI010000063.1:19041154-19068706 GCA_032359435.1 Enteromius unitaeniatus
AACAAAAAAGAAAAGTACAAAAAAAGAATAAAATAGTTCATAATAAAAAGCAAAGTCATAGTGATTTAATGCAATTAGTAGAAACTGTGAGATATAGTCACAACTACTGAAAAAAGTGTTTTAGAGACAAAAGACCAGTGAAACAGCAGGAATGAGGAAATGAATAAGTCTTTGGAACTTTGGTCTGGTCTCTGGTAATAAAACTGACCTCAGCACGCACACACACACACACACACACACACACACACGACTAACCAACCTCAGGTGATTTTCATTCAAGTAAACAAAGGGCTTCATTCACAGCTGAACCTGCGTGCTCCCCTTCATTGTTTCAAAGAGCAATTGCAAAAACCAGAACCAAGTTTTGAGACCTGAAAACCACTCAAGAGGAAGTTCTTGTGTGTACCTGTGAGTCAGCGCTCTCGTCGACACTTAAACACCTGATGGCTGTTCTGTGCTGACGTACTGGCGAGACATCAGACGTCCTCGGTGTGGTTTGTCACGGTACCGTCACTGATCTCAACAGTTTTTACTGTTTTATCTTCACCTGACTGCTGCATCCTTCAAACACTGCCACAATCACTCCTTTTTTTTCATGTTTTCATGTTTACAGACCAACTGCAGCGGTTCTGATTACGAAAAAAAGATAGAATTAACTCAAACTCCCATTTATTTGAATTGCAATAATGACTGTAAGCGGGCTAAACGCTGCTGAAGCACAAAACCCACGTGCTTCAAAACATCTTTACCACTTTAAAGCTAATGGAAACTTGCTTCCTCTTCTGAATGCAAAAAAAAAAGAAAAAAAAAAAAAAAAAAAAAAAAAAAAAGGTAATTCTGGCTTTTTTCCTCACAATTTTGAGACAAAGTCAGAGTTGCTAGAGATAACTTTGCAATTCTGAGGGGGAAAAGACAAAATTGCGAGATATAAATGGGCAATTGCAATAAAAAAAAAATTCTAAATTTAGAGATTTTTTTTTGCAGTTCTAATAAAAGACAGTTGCAATTAAAAAAAGTCACAATTACAATTATGCAATTAAAAATGTAAGTTGAACTGCAACACGTAAACTCAGAATTCTTACTTCTTTATTGTTTATATCTCACAATTATGACTTCATATCACAATTCTGAGTTTAATTCAGCCAACTCCATATCCATATGTTCTCATTCTATTAAAAAGCAAATTAATTAGTCATGCCTCTAAATAAAGTTGTTGTTTTTTTATCAGGTTACTGTGCAGTTAGTGTCATAATATAATATATATATATATATATATATAAATATATTATAGATCTTATTCAAATAAATCTGAAATAAAATATTAGCTTAAAAAAATATTAAAAATTACATTAGGAGATAAAATGATTACTTTTTTTTACACACACATACAGTATATCATTTCAAAATATTTACATGTATATATTTATATTCACATAATTTATATTCTATATAATTCTATTTAACAAATAAACAATAATACTTAGACTTTTATATTAGACTTTTATTTTGGATGCGATTCAAAATATAATTCAAAATATGAATAAATATTCTAATAATACTAAAACATGCTGCCAGAGATGAGCTGGGGTTTTCTGAGCTTGAGTGAGATCACACAGAATAAAGCATCATTCATCAGGATAAGAATAGCGTTGGTCTCTGGAGGTGTAATAGAGCGAGGAGTGACGGAAGCACAGTTATTAAAATAGCCGCTGCTATAAATGTAGGAATTGTGAATTTATGGATTTGCCTTGTCGAGCAGGTCCAGTTAGAGCATGTAAGGAGAAGTGAATTCATTTCTGGGCTCTTCTTGATAGACTCCTGGAAACACAGGTTTCTGATTACTCCTGCCTCACACTAATTAAACGCTGGTGTTGTGACACTGGTTGGAATCAGCTGACAGGTTTGGGGAATGTTTCCCCGACATGCGGGTTAATTTGCCTCCAGCTGTGTGAAACGGCCTGTATGAGACCTGCAACGCCAGGCCAGAAACAGCTTCTCATTACCTCCGTGAAGCCACGCAGAGACAGAACTGGTACACACGCGGTTTAATCTCGTGTTCAAGCTGGTGTTAAGAAAATTATAGCAAACAAAGACGCGTGAGAGAGAGAGAGCGTAGACACAAGATGTCTGATCCTGAGACTATAATTACACTGAAAGCATCTTTAAACAATCACACGTCAGAGATGCATCACATTCAGTATTCATTTTGCTAACATGTCTATGACTATATGAATATTATTGCTTCTGCTATTAAACTCACTTTAAAAGGTTTAATGTTATCTATAAAGAATTTATCATCAACATAATTATATATATATATATCTTTTTTTTGTCATTTTTTATTATACTGAAAAGAAAAATCTGATCTAGAATCAATTTTCACTCAAATTGCTAGTAAACTTAATTTTTTAAAAATGAAAGAAAAATGCAAGCAAGACAATTAATAAAAGTTTAAGTTTTAAAGTAGAATGTGTAAAATGGTATTTTCTTGTAAAACATACATTCAATACTTTTTTTTTTATAATAAATAGCTCAATTTCTATATAGTTGTAATTTATTTGTATTTAAGTAATTTTAGTAGTTCTGGTTTTTCAATGTAATGTAATGTTATTTTATTTTTTATATTTTATTTTGTTTGTAGTATTTAATTTTATTAAAAAAAGTTTATTTAATTTTAATTGGATAAATATTAATAGTTTCGAAATTTCATGGACATAATAAAAAAAAAAAAAACAGCTACAAAATACCTTGAGACATCAATCTTGCAACCTTTTTAAAATCCTGCGCTTCGTTCTTCCTGAAAAATACTACATGCATCAACCGTGTCTGCATCTTGTGCATGGTAATATTTGTGTCCAATTTGCATTTATTATTTTCAGCAGTATGCAAGGCGCATGCATGGGCGTTCAGTCTGAGACACAGCCTACTTTTTATGCTGTTTCTCTTCCAGCGAAGACATTCCATATAAATCAAATAATCCTGTCTCTCTCAGTTCACACACATCTTTCTGGTGCACCTCAGAGAAACTCATCTGAACGTCCGTCTGATGTCCAAACACTCGACTCTGGGCTCACGGACATGACAGACGCGTTTCATAACAAGACAGCTGAGCCCCAACTGCACATCAGTCTCTCGACCAACCATTCACAGTGGCCTTTTAAATATGAAATAATACCTTTCCTTATGGCTGTTCCCGGGCTTATTCTGAAAAATTCATCACTAAACAATACTGGAAGAAAAATACATATGTTTGTTTGTTTGAGGGCTAAATTTAAAGGAGTAGTTCACCCCAAATGCATACTTTGCTAAAACACGTCCTCAACCCCAGGCCATACAATGTAGATGATTGTGTAGGATTAGGAGAAATGTAGCATCACATCACTTGCTCACCAAATGATGCTCTGCAGTGAATGGGTGCCGTCGGAATGAGAGCCAGAACAGATGATCTGTGCCAATTTCTCTCCTGATTCAGACCAGATTTTCACTTCATGAGGCGTTAATTAATGGACTGGAGTGGTGTGGATTATAGTGATGTTTTTATTAGATGTTTGGATTCTCATTCTGATGGCACCCATTCACTGAAGAGCATCGTTTGCTAAATGAGTGATGCAATGCAACATTTCTCCAAATCTGAAGAATCTCGGGTGATCACAATCTCAGTAATTTTCGATGGATATGACATGCAACTCAAAGCTTAAACTATGTGATATTGGAGCAGTTAAAAATCTATAGCTTTCTGAAAACTGCATGAAATCTCACCATCGTGCACAGAATATTTCACATGGCTGATCAAACTCTGGGTTCAGTGGCTTCAAACCTCTAGCAGTCTGTCATTCCCTGGAGATCCAGCTTTAAAAACACGCTCAGGCCCGGCAGGACATGACGCTTCACATCTCCCCGGGAGAACACACACTTCCAGGGTTAAACTGGGTAGAAGGCCATCCCGTCATCTTCAACACACACACACACACACCCCCTCCAGACAAAATAATTACACATTCTGATGTTCAAAGACAGATGATGATGTGGTGTGTGTGTGTGTGTGTGTGTGTGCGCGCACAGCCAGGCATCTATTAAAACCACGAGAGACGATCATAACAGTGCCGGCGGTCATAGGAGGGGGTCATGTTACAGACGGAGAACAGTGTTGCAGCTTTATGTACATGCTAATGATCTACACAGGGTGGGGTGCAGCCAGACACTTTAAGTGTATATTTTATCATATTTTACAAAAGCACAGCGCTGCAGCTCCTAAGTATGCTGAATTACTCCCAAGACACACAGGAATACTGAACTCACAGATTTCAGCTGGAATTTGGTATTTCTTGAAAACATAATCTTGTAGGATAAGTATTTTATAGGATAAGATTGTAGGAACATTTTAAATGCTGCATGATAGAATGGTCACAAGTTGGCATCATTAAACAAACAAATAAATGAATAAAAGTGCAAGGCAAGTATTATATATATTTTGTTATAATTGTAAAATATTTCAAAATATTTACATCAATTTTAAATAATATATTTAAATATATTTGTAAATATGATTAATGATTACATGTGATACTGGAACAGTTAAATATTTATAGCTTTCTGAAATGTATGGAATGTATTTTGCATAGTATATAATTCTCAAATTTGCTAAATCTGCGATACTAAAAAGAATGAATAAAATATATGCTTTAAAAAATATTTAAGAAATAAAATATTGTAATTAATTGTAAAATATTGTAATTAATTTTAAAACAAACAAGCTACTATTATTCAAAAAAATGTATTTTACTAAAATATTTGAATTACTGCTGCTGAAATGCATCTGCATAAAGCACATTTCCTTTCAATGTATAAGAAAAAAACATGTTTTTCATTTTATGTTGCTAATATTATACGTTTCCTCCTTAAGAATCAATAATCATGATAATCTTTAGTTATCTTGAAAAAATTAAGCTGGATTAAACATGAATAAAGCGCTTGAATGAGCAGAGCATGCTGGGAAGACAAAGATCTTGGAGGAATTTTGTTAAGAGTGCATTATTATGCCTGCAATTAAAATATATTAACAAGATTCTTCGTATGTAGTGGAGAATGCCCTAAGTCAGTTTATTTGGGGGTGTCTGTGGATGAGTACCTCTGTAAAACAACTTCTAAATCGAGTAAATCATGTTTTTGTCATTCTAATGAAATCTAATTTTAGGGTTCAGGGTGACAGAACAAAGCTTGTGAAAAGCAGAAACGCAGAGATCATCCAATCCCTGGAGTCGTGATGCTGCCGCGGCCCGAGCCCAAAAACAGCAGATGGTCCTGAAGAAACACAGCCAATTTACATAGAAATCAACGGACAGAGAGAGAATTAAACAAGGACCCACAACACTAAGATCTGAGCAGGAGACTCCATAAGTGACCATCACTGACCACACTCAAACTCACCATTACCAGATTGGTTCAAATTGGCTTAGCTCTTGCATTAGTCTTGGACTGGGGGATTAGTGTTGGATAAACTTGGGCATAACATGCAATCACACAAATAAACACAGTCCATCATCCAGTTTTCTCCTCATGGTGACCATGGAAACATCTCAAGGAGGATGGAGGGAGACTTCATCCATCATGCCTGAATCACAGACTCTCTATAAATACTACAACCTTTTCCTAACTGAAAGCTTACTGCATGTTTTTTTATCAGGAAGGAAGTTTTATCAAGTTATCTCAGTTTGTGGCAAGTAATATTGCTAAGAACATAGGATAGCAATAGGAGGAGTAGTCAATATTGATAAATACTTTAATTACGCTTTTTTTTTTTTTTTTACAAAATAAAACCAATAACATTACTTAAATAATTAATACTTTATTAATATTTTAATAAGTAGCCATTTATGAAAGATACAGCCAAAAACAACATATTATTATTATTATTAATACTTCACAAAAAAAAAATAAAAAAATACATTTTTACAAATTAACATTTAACTAATAATAATAATAAAACCTAAATACTAAAAAGAAAAAATAATGAATAAATTAACATGAAATATTTTGAATTAAGTTTAAAATGAAATAGGACATTACTATCAATATTAAATATGTATATGAATATAAAAATATATTTTTTTTCGTCATTATATATATATATATATATATATATATACACATTTTATCCTAAATTAGTAATTATTATTATTAGTAGTAGTATTCATCACTATTAAAAACAGTATTTAAGTAAAATACAACAACCATAATAAAGTACAATATAAAATTACAGCACGTTAAATTAAACCATTGCTGACAGTTAAACAGCCACTTTAGAAGCGCTTCTCACTACAAGTTTGGCAAGATATTTGGCGCATGCTGCTCTCCCAAATGCATGATTTGATAATCACGTTAATCCACATCACGATTTCGGTTTTAATTCGATTAATCGGTTTGGTTTCTAAACATGCTTGGCTCACAGTCCACCAATGACAACCTCCAAACTTGCATTTATTCCCCCACGGATGCATTTTAACCAAACCAACACGCCTTCACAAAAAAACAACAACACAGGAAACAGGAAGTAGACACTTCAGGAGAGCCATAAAACTTCAATTTAAACCCCATCATCCCTCCAGCATCCAGACGAGACTCAGGGAGGGGCGGCAGGCCTCAAACACACCCGCATAATCTATGAGACGCTCTGAGAGCATTACTGACAAGACCCCCGCTGAAATGTTAGTTTAAGGAACATAGGGACATCTTGCTCGCAGAGTCCTCTGGGAGATGAGAAAGAGAGACAATAGCATCTATGTTTTGGGGATGGGAGGGTCTCTATGGGAACATGAAGATGAGGGGGAGGGGGTTATATATCACCCTGGGCCACAAAACCAGTCATAAGGGTCAGTTTTTTGAATCTCAGTTTAAATAAACCGGATAAATAAGCTTTCCATTGATGCAAGGTTTGATAGGATAGGACTATTTGCTTGAGATGCGAGAAAATCACCTTTAAAGATCCCTTCACATGATTGTAAAGCACTTTGGGTGCATAGCAATACACAATAAAAGCACAATATATAAACGCTTCATTCATTCATAAAGTTGTCCAAATGAAGTTTTCAGCGATGCATAAAGTTTTTTCCCACAGGCTATATTTAGCCTCAACAATTAAAACTTCTAATTATAGATTGTCAGTCATATCTAGCATATTATTATACACAAACCCAAAATTTGCACGCTTGTAAACAGCACACTTTGTAAATAACATATCTCACACTTATTTAAACAATTACATGTTCCCCTATACATCTATTTTCTGTATATAGTATATTATTGAAATTCATTTTTTTCTCGTCTTATATTAGAGTTATATTCTGTCTCTACTGCGTTATTCCTATGGATGTTTTTTACCATCATGTACGTCTTCACTATGTCTGTACTGGAAGCCCACGTCATCAAGTCCAATTCCTGTGTAAAAACTTACTTGTGTAATAAAGCTCTTCCAAATCTGATTCTGATATTACTCATCAAAAATTACATTTTGATGTGTGACCCTGGAGCACAAAACCAGTAGCACATCATAAGTAGCATTTGTGGCAACTACTTAATTATGGATTATAGATTTTCAAATAGTTATGTCTCCGCCAAATCAATGGAAAGCATATTTATTCAGATGAGACTTTGACTGGTGACTGGTTTTGTGGTGCAGGGTCACATAGGAAATGTACTAAATGCCTTCATGGAACATGATCTTTACTTAATATCGTAATGATTTTTGGGATAAAAGAAAAGTGATCATTTTGACCCACACAATGTATCGGTGGCTATTGCTACTAATATACCTGCGCTGCTCCTGACCGGTTTTGTGTCCATGGTCAGACATAGATGTTCTCTTCACGGGATGCACATTCTGGAAGTGGACTAACAGGACGACCTGTAAGAAACTCTAAAGACAGTGTCTGTCAGCTCGATTTCATTGATCAGCTTCTGGCTGGTGGTTCTCCTTCAGCTCTCTGCTGCTGAGTGCGCCGAGATGGGCTCTGGATCTCAGATCGATAGCGTGACTCATGGGTAATTCTTATCTGTCGGACTGCAGCGATGCTCAGGTCAGGAGAATCTGTGTGCAACCTCACGAGAGAAAACCGAGTCTGTTGAGTTGTGTTTAAATGCACAGAGAAGAAATTTGAGATTGGCTTTAAGAGCAGCTGAAAGCATCTGATGGAATATTATAGAAAGCGTTTGCCTGATTTGTTGGGAACTTACTCTTACGTTTAAGAATGTGAGAAAAAAACAATTCAGCTCTGACAAACACAGGCTTCCTTAAGATTTAGGGAACTAAACTTGAACTATGCACTACTGGTATCAGTGTAATAGCCCTTTGCATTAAATTAATAATAAATGGCATTTATAATGTTACAAAAGATTTCTGCTTCAAATAAATGCAGTTCTTTTGAATTCAAAATAACTCAAAACACAAATAATCCTGAAAAAGCAAACGCTTCAGGGTTTCCACAAAAATACGAAGCATTTTTAGCACTGATAATAATCAGAGATTGTTTCTTGAGCTGCAAATTAGTATATTACAACAATTTCTGAAGGATCATGTGACACTGAAGACTAAAAATTCAGATTTGATAACAGAAATAAATGACTAAAATAATAAAAATGTATTAACATTGAAGAAAATATATTAATTTGGAATAATATTTCACATTTTTTACTGTACTTATTAATTAAATAAATGATGCTTTGGTGAGCAGAAGGGTTTCTTTCAAACCCCAAACATCTCATTTACGCTCTATATTTATAAATCTCTAAAATATCCCCCAACTCTATATAAACGGCAGACTCTATCTCTATAACATCTTTATTGCACGCATTTCTAAATAAATCCGTAAAAGGTACAGGCTGCTCGTTAACAGGACATTATCCATTATTCCATAATTATCCATTATATCCATAATTAAACTAAAGAACTCAATGTCCAAAACACAAAAAAACAACACCTGTAAAATAAATCAAGCAATAAATACAGAACATTATTTAAAAAAATATATGGTACAATTTTTAGTGTATATATCCAGTAACTCTACACTTTACCACAAATATCTCTCTCACCTCGCTGTCTTGTGATTGCTCATCGATATTATAAATAATACATTAATAAGTAAAAAGACAACGATGGCGTGGTCATGTGATCTACGGGACGCTCCTCCTCTTATATAAATCTCTCTGTGTGTCGGTCAGACAGTAATGTCAGCAGAGCTGGACTCTTGGCTCCAGTGTCGATGGAGCAGATCGAGTGTAATATCATTTAATGTTCATATGCAACACAAACTAAAGTGAGCAGAGCAGGTACGATAAATCACAGCCATGCTGATGTCAGGACATCTCTAAAACACACGCGAAAGGAGACTTTCCACTGATTCCACTCTACTCTTAAGTGAATCATTCAATAAATACTGATGCATCATATACTTTTGATTTATGATAAAGATAAATAATTCTACTGCTCTAAAACATAATTAAACATCATTATCGTAGTGCATTGTAATCAGAATTGGTCGCTTTCAAAATAAAAGTTTTTGTTCACATGGTATATGTTTGTGTACTGTATATATTTATTATGTGTATATATTTATTATGTGTGTATATATATATATATATATATATATATACATACACACACAAATACTGTATATATATATATATATATACTGACGTCTATTTTAGTTTTTTACTGAGCAAATGATATTTTTCATCCCCTAACCCTAAATCTAACTCTGCACAAATTTTAAATGATCAGCAAGGCATTCTTTGGTGTATTTATTAAGATCTTTCTCAAAGCAAGCATTAGCAGCACAGGTTCTCAGGTTCTACTGTTCTTGTGGGAGCATTTGTTCCTCTTAATGTAGACAAAAGCTGATCATAAAAATGACAGCAGCTCCTGCACATGCACAAAAACACATAACGCCACTTATTCCAAAGACAGCTAAATGATGATCCGGTTACGAGCGCTTTTGGGAGACACGTCAGCTAAAAGCAGGTCCCATCGCTGTAGTTACGCCGCATGTATCCCAGACTGCCTTGCGCTCAACTTTCCGCTCAAAGCCAACTAAAAGTCTTCCCTCGAAGGGGAAGAGCTGTAATCTCATGACATCATGTGCAAAACATTCCCTGTCCCACCCTTGGAGTCACAAAACTATTTTTTTTCATTTTAGTGGTGAACGCACACAGAAACATTCATGTATGATGCTTTATTATTTGTGTGGACCCCATTTTAATCATCCACACGGTGAAAATCTGAACATCTGATCGCTTTATGAATTTAATGCACACCTCTCCTCATACCTTATAGTAATATTTGCCTTTGCAAACATGGTTAACTTCATTTTTACTCAAATAAATGTATAAATATAAAAATGTACTGCATAAATATTACATTGAAAATACATATTAAATTAAAAAAAATTTTATGAATTAAAAATGCATTTAATCAATCAATTTAGAAAATGTAAAAAACAAAAAAAGCTGTCTATGAACTTTTATGTGTGTTTTAGGAGCTGAAATGAGAACAATGCATAGCCTGTGGTGGAATAGGCCTTTCTATTATTCATCAAACCCCCACCGACACGACTCCACCTCTGCTGCTTTACAAGAGGCACACAGGTATCAGGTATATCACTGAAAGCATAGAAACAGACCAACGAGACAAAGAAACACAAAACATTTTGTGCAACCTAGTTTGAAAAGGTTTAAACCAAACGTTTCACAATGATGAATGATGAAGTTTCCATAATTATACTTGTTTATATAAATGAATAAAATATCCAAGATGTAGGTGACATTGTTTCTTCAGTAGAACACAAGCTAAGATTTTTAACTCAAGCTGTTGCAGTCTGTCAGTCATATAATGGAAGACAATGATACCAAACGTTCCGAAGTATTGAGTCCAGAAAAAAATAAAATAAATGAAATACAGAGACGAAACTGAATTAAACCCCTACGGTTCGTGACGATACATTGAGTTGTTAAGACACAAAACGATCGAATAATATGTTGATAAATATATAGCGATAAAAATAAATGAATAAAATCATTTAAATTAGTTGCGTTTCAATTTTTATATATATTTTTATTTTTTTTTTAAGAGTATTGTATTAAAGTCACCGGCCACTGGCAGGTGTGACAAAATGTTAGTTTTAAGTATTGATAATAACACTAACAATAATCTATTTTATCTCAAACCCAAAGTGCTAAAATACAAGAAACACAAATATAAACACAAGACAATAAATACATAAATAATAGATAATAAATAATAAAAGAAAACAATACATAACAAAAAAATATAACACCCTGTTGAAAACTGAATTCAAACTAATTACTATACTCTTTCACAATGGTAACAGAACATTTACATTTTATGGCATTATAAATGAGTGTGGAATTAAGATTAGCATTTGTACTATGAATATGATTATTATAAGTATAAATATGAAGAGTTCAGATGCAAAGGTCTCTAAGCTCCATCTGAAATCTTCTTTTTTTTTTTTTAAATGTTTAGGTATTTCACCTTAACAGCAATAAAATAACTAATTATTGCTATTACTATTATTGCCATTACAGCGAAATTACTGGTCCTAAAAATTATAGAATTTCTTTTTTTATTTTAAATACTAATTTTAGTAGAAAGTTTCGAATGGCAGGTTTTTGCATCTGAACTTTTCATACATTAGTAGATAAAATATATAATAGAAATCCAGCTAAATCGGTTCTGCGTGTGTATACAGCACAAACAGAGGTCAAATCAGCAAGAAAACAAGTTTGAATATCTGTTGAATTCCCTGCAGGATGGTTTTTTTTTTTTGGCGGATCACTTGATTGGTGTGAAATATTCAGGGTGTGCATATGCAAGTCGAGACATTTTATGTCAGCTGCTGACAAACTGGTTATTTCACATCATACTGTTACCTCACATCTAAACCAGCTACATGCAAATCAAGCCTGGATCGGAACCTCACTGAAATCAGAGCATTCGATCTTCATAGGTCCGCAGATGGAGGATTTTACAGCACTCTTGAGCAGAGATCAAGGGGAAAAGCAGATAAAGTGTGCCAGACAGGCTATCCCACAATGCACTGGGCAGGCTCCATCACTTTTAAGTGGATAAGCATGAGTGTGTGAGTACGGTGCGGACTGCTGAGAATGCTGGGTGTGCGAGTGATGGATAGCCATCTGACCCGAAGGATGATCTGGCACAGACCAATCATAGCTGGAGAAAAGCACGTCAGCCTCAAAACATCTCCAAGAGCACATGCACACCTGTTTGGCGGCTCAACCAAACTTCCCCGTAGAGAACTGCCAATACTCCAGCATTTACCTGCTTATAGACCATCAATAATGTGCATAAACCTCAGAGCCAAACTATAATTTCAGACTGGAAGATTTCAGCTGGATTTTTATGGCTGAGACTATCAGGTGAGCAAGGTGTGGTTTATATAACTCTCACATGGCCACTGAAAGCCGAGGAGAGATGGCAGGCCTGCAGATGACTTCAGCACACAATTCCTGTTCTATCATGTGAGAACCATTAAGAGCAGACCGGCGAGGGACAAACCCGGGTGTGATCTTACAGTCTGTAAGAGAGAGAAAGAAATACGAGACACCAAAAAAGAGCTGGATCTGTGTGACACCTTTGAGTTACTGGATCTTCACACACACACACACACGCATGTTGGGTTTCCATGTTTTATTGGGACATTCCACAGGTGTAATGGTTTGTCTGCTGTATGACCATACACACCATAAACCTAATCCTTACAGAAAACTTTCTTTAAATTTTAGATTTGTAAAAACTTCATTCTGTATGATTTATAAGTTTCTTTCCTCATGGGGACCAAAAAAAATGTCCCCACAAGGACATGGATTTCAGCTGTTGTCATTCACACATTCAGACATCTACATTTAGAGATACCAGATTATATACCCTTTATAAATCAATACGAATGAATGAATGAATGAACCTGCTATAAAAAAATAAACAAGGCTATAAAATTCACAGCTGATATGCAGACTTACTGCTTTAAATAAACAAACAAATCAAAAATACCTTTAGGCAAAAAACTAATATACCATATGCTTGTTTTTTTGTTTTTTTATAAAAAAATAAATACTGATGTACAATATGTTTATATTGATTTTTAAAAATAAAATACTGATGTGCCATACATATATTGCATTTTAATAAATAAACATGATGTGTATTTTACTTTCATAAATTAATAAATAAATAGATGAATAAATATACAAAATCCCTATGTAATGTACAATTATATTTTTATATACAAATAAATACTAATACATCCATATATGTTTTTAATAATGATGTAGCCTCAACTTACACTGCTTATTAGTACATAAATCACTATATACCACATTATACTAGATTATATTGCTTCTGTGTGTGTGTGTGTCATATATATATATATATATATATAATATATGACACACACACACAAACATATATAGTTGTTCAGTAAATGAGGGGAATCCGTGACGCAGCTGTCTCCATCCACCAGCTGTCCAGCTCCTCCCTCATGAAGCCCAATACTCAGAGGTGCCCATCGCCATGACAACCTGCTGAATAATGCACGCCTGCATGGCATGCTGGGAGTGAAGCGCTCCAGCGGAGCACACACACACTGCTCTGTCTTCACTCTTCAAAGAGCCTCTATTTTACACATTCACGGCACTTTATTCTCTCCCTGAAGTCCACTTATGTTCAAGTTTCTTTCACCAAAACACCCCAGATCACTACCACCCCTCCTCCAATCCACGGCTACATTAGTCATGCTTTCCAGGAAAAAAATAGGCTACCTGAACAACCTTAAAATACATTCATCTTCAATATCTGCCAATGTAATGAAGTCAATAGCATTTAAGACACTATCTCAGGAATTGTCTTTCAAAAAAATGCTAAATCTGTTTTTGTAAACATCAATATGCAAATGTGCTGTGCTGTGATTGGCTGACATGTACATACCGCAGTATATTAAACATCAAAGATGCGCAGGCATTACAGTAAGAGGCTCTTGTTTCCTGCTCGATCATTTGATCTCTTCCAATTCTTTGTTTTGTAAGTCAGACGAGGTGAACAGGTTTAAATAAACAAGGAGTCTTCCTGATTCCAGCTTCATAAATTCTTGCTTTTCGTTCACCTTCCTTATATTTACAGCATTAAGCAGCATCTTGATTCTAATCATGAGATCTGACAAATCCCTGTTCGGTTTCCTTGCGGCACAGCTTCCTCAAACTGAGGTCTGTCATTCAGGTCACAGACTATCCTAAACACTGCAGTCCTGTAGTGAGACGTCTTTATCCTTAAACGGCCCTCCAAACAAACATTTTAGGACCTTTGGCCCAGGTTTCATATCTTCCATGTATTATAGTGTGCTCCAGACAAAATATAGTGTTTGCAGATATGCAGAATAATCAATAATAAAATAATCATTCAAAGCAGACACACAAAATAACATACAAATATATAATAGTTTTCACAATAATATACGCCAGCACAACTGCTTCAAGTTTATTTATTTATTTATTTTTTGTAAAAAGTAACAGTTTAATCGTGTCCTACTTTACTTAATATGCTAAACCATTTAATTGGAGCTTTAAAACATTTTTGATCCTCATAATTCAATAATATCTTTGCTTTATGATGTCACTTACTGTAAATCAACCATTAGGTACACCTGATATTTTGCAAGCTTAAATGCTCAGTAATAAACATTATGACTAATATTTGCATGTGCATGTAGGACTAAAAACTACAAACACACATTTAATCTTAACAGGAAGTTAACTTGTGAAAATCAACTGTGATGCTACTGGATGCATTGCAGACTTTTATAGTTCTTAGTCATTTCAGAGCGGGTGGTTTGTTTTACGGTTCATGTTGTGGGGGAGTAAAAATAAAGTTCATGAAGGATTCAGCTGGAATATGAGTGATAACTGAATACAGTCATCTCTAAAATCAGAAAAAGGAAATTAGTCATTAACAGGGATAGAGCATAGAGGAAGTCAAGATGTTGATAACCCTCCCGCTTCTGCCATGCACTGTTTGAGAGGTCAAGAGTGAATCAGACCCAGCCAGGTATTTTCCATCCCAAATGATGACTGACATAAAGCGTCTGTGTGATGACATTGTGTGATGTGAAACAAGTGTACAGACGGGGGTCACTAGTTCACGCTGTCTACTGCCCACATAAGTGTTTACTTCTAAAGGCAGCATCCTAACTGGACATCTAAATCAATTGAAACTGAAGTTCAACGTCACCTGCGATGGCATAAATTACCATGCAATTCAGCAGATCACTAGTCTTTCCTTCTTAAAAGAAAAGTTCACGCAAAGATAAACATTTGCTGTTCATTTATTTAACTTCAAGCAGACTACACTGTTAAAATTTTTTAAAAATTCTCAGCGATGCCATAGAAGAACAATTTCTGGTTCCACAAAGAACCTTTCTTACCCTTATATAATCTCATTAAACAAAAGGCATCAAGAAGCACCTTTATTTTTTAAAAGTGTAAGATATAGGTGACTTTTTCCATCAGTAAAACACTAAGTAATATTTTTAGCTGAAACTGTGGTCCTTGGTGACTCATATAATGCAAGTCAATGGCTTCCATCAAGGAACATGTGGCTCCTCATGACACATTAAATGAAAACGTCACAGTTTTTCCATATTTCACTATCTTGTTCCTTTAACTCAGATGAGATGATTCGTACCACTCCCGTCTCAGTGCGTGCACTTAGTCGTTCTAACTCATGTTAGCATTTAGCTTAGCTCAATTCAACTCTTAGGAGCCAAACAGGGATGAATTTAGAAGCCACCAAAAACTTCCACGTTTTTCCTATTTAAAGACAGTTACATGACTAGTTACATGAGTAAGTATGGTGACACAAGATTATTTAAGCGGATAAAAAAAGATAATGAAAGAAAGAATGGAGCTAAGCTAAATGCTAACAGTGGTTCAAGGCAACATTAAGTGCTCGCACTGAGGCGGGAGAGATATGTATAAGTCGAGGGAAGAACATAGCTTAATATGGAAAAACGGTGGGGTTTTTTAAGGTCTTAAGAAACGAAACTATTGGTCAGCAACATGAGGTGCATTACCTAATACGGTTATAAAATGAATGCAAAAAACATATGCAACAATTGCTTTCTTTAACAAAGTACAGCTTTTGACATAAATGAGGCAATGTTACACACACACAAACATTCTCAAACAGAACAAAATGTTTGCCCTTGCAAAACTATTGAGCTCTGAGTGGTTTATAGCATGCTGCTAACCGGGCTTTTAAGGTGTTCTGGGTGATTTCTGAAGGGTAGGAAGGGCGAAGAAGAGGAGTTGGGCTGAATGATGGTGTTGGAACAGGAAAAGAGGACAGAAATGCTGCTCATTTCTTCTGATCTCATTCGGGGCCTCGCGCTGAGACGATAACGTACAATGACAGGTATTGCATAACGATAAAAAAGCCAGGGAAAACTGGGCCACAGGAACGCAAAATCAAAACCCTCACGCATGCTGCAAACCCACTGAACCTTCAGAAGATACACGGGCTGGATTTGCAGAAGCAAATTAGGTTATACAATGCTGTTTGTGAAGATTACATCCAGTTTTTGTTACACACATCCTGAGCAAAGTCAATTGTTAAAACGCACAAAAAGTTTACTATGAACATACATAAGAGCAACAACACCAATGCAATTATGAGATGTTTTTGAGCACCAATTAGGCATCCTTTATCTTTATAAATGTGGGGGGGAGCAATATCTTTTTTGCTTAAGTTTCATGATTGTAATACAATGGACTATTTTAAAAGATCAAGGCAAATCTCTCTATTTATAAGACACCTTTAAGCAGTCACATGAAAACCAGCATCTGACCAGCGACGCCATGGAGTGAGATCTGAAGCTCCACTGCTTCCCACACTCTTCCTGTGTGCTGATGCTTTTTTTTAAGGACGTGACCTTAAGATTAAACCCTTTTTATTCCCATCTCCACAACAGTACAGAGTAGCTGCATTGTCCACCGCTGTAACTGGCTAACACCGCTCCGCATTCTTGCTTTTGTTAGTAACACTCGCAGAGAGACCAGAAAAAAAGAACATTCCCACATGCATCTACTCGCATCAGTAACCTCTTTTTCTACACCGCCATGGTTCTTCCATTATTTCTATAAACAGATCATCAAAAGAAAAACACATGTATAGTACACTATTTTTTTAATAAATTAATCTTTTTCTTCAGCAAATATGTATTAAATAGTAAATATTACTGTCACTTTTTATTAAAGATATTGTTTTGAACTTTCTATGCATGAGTGAATCCTAAATATATATCAGTTACCACAAACCATACAGTGCAGTACAACTCTTTTGTACATTGATAGTAACCAGAAATGTATCTTGAACAGCAAATCAGCATATTAGAATGATTTCTGAAGAATCATGTGATACGCAAGACTGGAGTAATGATGCTGAACATCCAGCTTTACATCATAGGAAAAAAACTGAAAACAGGATATTATTTCATAATCTGACTGCATTTTTTTATCAAATAAATGCAGACTCAATAAGAATGAGACTTCTTTTGAAAACCATTTAAAAATACTAAATGTAAAAAAGTAGCATATAAATCTAAATAATCAGAAAGGGGCACAAAAAGCATTTAAAGCAATTTGAAGGCACTCATTTTCGGTTCTCACAACCATCTCCACCCGTCTTGCATTATGCTGATGAGTTTTGCAAAGCCAACAGCATTTACATTTATTTCAGAGGTCTAATCTGCAATATATTATATATTCAAGTCTGTTGTTATACAGAAGTAGTACTGCAAAAAAAATAATAATAATCTGTGCATGCATGCGCCAATTCTTACATGTGTGCAGTCTAAAAAAATAAATAAAGCAATTTGTTACAGAAATATCCTTATCCAGATTTCATCTACAAGACCCCAGGTGTGTCATTTGACCTTTATATTAAAAATTTCCACATCCTTACGCCATAAAATGCTCGACTCCCTGAGAGATGCATGATGTGCCCTAAAAAACAAAGACAGACAATGCACCGATAAGAGAAACCTCTTGCTTATCATTAGTGACTGTAAATCAGAAGCGATCATAAAGTAGAGTCAGAAACAGCAGTGTCTCTGGTCCAAATGCACATCTGAAGGGTGTGTGAGGGGGTGGTTGAGTTTTTGTCCCGTGTTTTGGGATGATAAACAGGGTGTTGCTGAAACCATATGGTGATGTGTGGCCCAAGGGTGTGCTCACTTCACAATCACCGACCCCCACTTCACTCTGACAGCACAAACCCCCCAATAAATGAATCCCATTGCCATCTACAGATCCACAGACCTGCATGCACCTTCAAGCAATTAGAGACCCATGTGCAAAAATGCTTACATCACGCCTAGACCAAATTAGACTGATTTGCATTTAAACGAGGACAACAATACCCTTAAACGAGGACAACAATATCAGGAGAACGAAAACCCTCCACAAACTAGATCGGACACTGATTGAAAGCCACTTGGTCAGTACAGAAGTGAAAGGTTGCGGAAGTGATGCATTAAAGCCATTTCTTCGTTACCTTTACCTTCTGCAGGCCGTTTACTGATATCAGGGCCTGGTGCAATATCCCGGAAGAAACACGCGCTTGACTTAACTGGTTTAAGGATTTTGCTGATACATGTGACCCAAATCAGTCCAAAGCAAACTGAAGCGCTGCCCGTTGCTCTTATCTTACACTTACACTATCAACCACAACGTGTTAATGAAAAGACATTAACAACAGAACTGCAATAAAACCCCACGAATAACCCTAAAGACTTCATTCTCAATTTATGCTTCTTAATAAACACACTTGTAAAAGCTTCAGAATATTAAGAGTCTACATGTTTTATTTTCATTATATTCCATGCAAAAGAAGCCAAACACGCTCTGTAGCGCTGAAAAGGATCGGGAATCCTGAAGGAATGCTAATGGTATTTAGATCATAATTTGGACACAATCCAGAGGATCCAATAAGAAGCAAAGACCCTGGAAAACCAGTACAACTGAATATTTTTCGATTCTTGGTTGATCTTTTCCAAAAATATATAATGCAATAAGCGTTAGCAATCCTGTATTGCTATGTTGTTGACTATAGATTTTCTGATTGGTCCAGTCTAAACACAATGACTGTCAAGAGCTGCTTTACACGCCCAGCACTGTAAATACTGAATGGGCATTTTCAGACTGTTGGGAAACTGTTGAGTAATATTTTAATGCATGTATTTGCTGTTATCCAAAAGCATCAGCAATTCATCAAAGAGCCGATAACATTCATGATGTCTAAAATACATTTGTAAACCAAAAAATGGAAGCACACAGTAATAGATCCATGCCTTGAGATCATGAAACCACTAATAAAAATCATAACTTTTTAAGATTCATTATTAACATATATTGAATATATTTTACATTTCATTAAATAAATTGTATTATTTGTGAAATAAAACATTTTTAACACATTTTTAGAAATTATTTATATTACGTATATATGATTATAAATAAATAAAAAATATATTTAATAGTAGATAATAGTAATTAAATTTCTTTTTAATTATATTCGAGTATTAAACAGACATTATTAACTAAAACAAATAATAACCTACTACTATCAATGATAATAATATAATTTATATATTAATATATATTATTGTTTTACTAACATTTACACTGTTGCAATACACCATCACACATGGTGAATACTACAAACATCACAGAAAAACGATGCCATTATTATGATCATCCAACACGCATATATTTGGATGTGGTCAGATTGAACAGAAGCGAGCATACCTTGTGTTGGAGGCACATGTAACTCAAGCGCACATCAGACGCTGTTATTTGATCTCAAAGCACATAAACGCGGAGAAGAATCACTATAATCAGAACGATTCCTGCTGATGAAGCCACATCCACATCCGAGTGCTGTCTTTGATGAATAAGCAGCTCTTCCTCTGTCTGCTCTCCACAGACACGCGCCCCACGCCAGCCAGTGCGTCTCCGCGTCACGCAAGATCCCAATGAACGCTACTGCGGCGCGGCGCGGCGCGGCGCGTCACGGCGGTAAAGAGCAGGCGGCACGCACTCACCTCTGTCCAAAGACGCGAATGTGATTTCCCCGAGCAGAGTCTCCCTCTCTCCGTCACGCATTCAGCGGCTCTCCGCGCTCATTAGCTCCAGCGGTCTCCGTTCCGTCGGTCTGCTGCTGTAGAGACGCACACAAACCTGCTGCGTGAAGCGCCGCCCACGGGCCATCCCACTGGATCCCACTGGATCCCACTGGACACAGCTCCCCACGCGTCACCTGCGCAATATGCAATATTAAAGACACCACATGCATGATATCTCATCAGACAACTCTACATATCTGCCTTGGAAATAACAGGGATGCGGCCTAGACACAGGCAGAAAGACAGAGGCAGACACACAGTCAATTGCATTGGAGTATATCCAAATTATATATTAGATAACAGTATTATTGTGATAGTATTACACAATGTGTCTACACACACAAACAATATATGTATATATATATATATATTGTTATCTATCTATGTGTCTGTCTGTCTGTGTCTAGGCTGCATCCCTGTTACATGCTAACTAACACAATAAAACACAATAAAACATAACATATTCTAAAAAACATGATTTTAGATCATTTGTTTATTTATCTTGTAGACAAGAAACAACTGTGTAATAATATTTCACAATTTCACAACACCAGCATTGCTAAAATTATTATATTTCTAATTTTATCAAATAAAAATTACAACAAATATATATATATATTTGTGTGTGTGTGTATATATATATATATATATAGGCTGTGTCTGTTAATATATAGATCAATAAGTTCATCTTTAATGATGTCATGGAAAGTCCTTTACTAAGTAAGTCATCGCCCTCTGCTGGTAATTATCAGATAACAGACTAGCCAATGTTTTATAATTGCTTTGTTTGTTTTTATTATTAGTGATAATATGCACAATGTTACATCAGAATCTTAACTGATTTGGTTTTTGATTCATTAGCCAGAAGTCAGAGGTCAGACATATTTACACACACAGGACAGGAGCTTCCAGTGCAGAAGAAAGTATGGATAAGTGCATAAGAGCGCAGACATATAGGAATAACATCATAGAAAATTTGAGTAACAAAAGAAAAATTGAAAATGAAATAATGCACTACATACAGAAGCAGAAATATAAACTGTTCTAGAAGGCAACATTTTGAAGAAAGAATTATGCATATTATATTTATTCAGATTTATCAGATTTTATGTACATGCATATCTGTTACATAACATATCAAATACATTTCCTTTTTGATCTTGATAATATAATGATCTTTTTGTTTTTGCCCAGATCACCGTGACTCATAAGAGTAGTGACTCATAGTGACTAGCAATATTACTGTATCTCCACCATCCTAGGATAATCCATCTGATGAGCCATGCATGGGTTAATTTTTATTATTAGTCACAATTAAGTTTGGAATTGTTCAAATCTATTTGAATCTGCATATATGTTATCTGATCATATACAGTGTCGGTGAGTAACTAGTTTCATGTTTCATGAATTGTTTAATTTATTTACAAAATAATCTATTACAGTTGCTAAGAAAAATGTCTAATTAAATTATAGTTACATATGAAAATGTTAATGAATACAAAGGAGGTTACATCTAAATATTGTAGATTTTTTTCTCCAAATTGCATGCATTAAAATAAAGGACATGGAATAGGACACGTGCTTAACTTTCGAAATGAGGTATATGCTTTATTTTAAAATAAAATGAACACCCCCCAACACCCCTACTGTTAGATGCCAGTCTTTCCTGTTGTAGCTTTATGGTAAAATTTGATTGCTTTCACAGCTTTTAAAAGTTTCTCGTTATAATTTTTCCTCAGAATGATATCAAAGTAAAAAGAGATGCTAAGGCCGAGTGGTGGAGCTTTAAAATGAACTGATTATAATCTTAATTCATCAGGATTTTTCAAATCAGAGTTGAATTCTACTTTAAGGTTAACCCGGCTTGCTTTAAAGTTTGAAAATGAATAACATTTGGAAGCAATCGCTAGAAATTAAGTAATAAAAATCATTTCTTTAAAGTCATTTGAATAATTATAAATAATAGTATTAACATAAATAAGTCAGCTTGTAATGTATAACCTATTACATAGTTATTATGATATTTTTACTTGTATATTACATTCTACTATAATAGTAAATAAGCTTATATTTCTAATGTTTATTCTTGTGACTGGACTGTCTTTACTAATTATATCTTGAAAGCTAAAGGATTGTCTCATTAATTACGTTCGCGTAACCAAAGGATCTCCCTCCTGATTGGCTGATGGGCTATAGTCTACTGACGAATCAGCTACGACGATAAAGATTGGCTCATGAATATGAATGAGATTGTGTTCAAACTGCTGGGTGTTTATAGATCACGCAATAAAAATGATGCCCCTTACCTAATTGACTAATATCACACCGAATTTTTGGATATGTATAAGACTGCGTGTCTGGACACTCCAGGAAGTCTCTAGCACAATCTTTTCCCAAATCAAGGTAGTGGCTTGCACTGATTGAACAGAAGGGGCGGGGTTACTGCGCGGAGGCGTGGCCGTGGTAAAGTTGCCTGACCGGATCAGAGTTGACCGGGATTATTCGGAGGATGCGATGGCGGAGGCGGCCGACCTCTCCGTCTCCCTGTCCTTCCTGCTTGGGATTGTAGTTTTAAGCGAAGCGGCGAGGAGAACGGTGTCACATCTATTCCCGAATGGAAAGCGGATGATCTACGCGCTGGAGTGGATCTCCACGTTTCAGCTGTGCGCGTGCACACACGAGTTAAAGCTGCTCGGGGAGGCGGGCGGACCGGAGCCGCGGCTCGCGCTGACGCTCACGTTCCTCATCTCGGTGGTGCACGGACTTTCCTTCCGCAGCGCGATCTGTAACCCGACCGGCGCCCTGGAGCAGCTGTGCCTCGGGACGCTGACGCGGCGAAACGCGCTGACGCGAATTGCGTGCCAGCTGATCGCGGCGGAGGCGGCGCGGCGCGTCATGCCGCACGCGTGGGCGCTGACGCTCTCCGATCTGCACGCGCGGCACTCGCTGACCGGCTTCGCGTGCAAGATCAGCCTCGTTAACGCGTCTCTGCCGCAGGCCTTCGCGGTGGAGCTGGGATGCGCGTTTGTGATGCACGCTGCGGCGTTTAACGTGGACCGGGTGGAGGAGAAATACCGGGTTCCTGCGATAGCTGCGGTCATCACTGTACTAGTCTATGCAGGTGTGCAACAGCACTTCATAACCTGTGCAAGTGCTCTCACTCTCATCTATCTCTGAATAAGTATCTATCTATCTTTATTCTGTCATTCATTCTATCTGTGCATTAATCATAAAGCTATATGTAAGCTATCTGTCAAGTAATGAAGGATTTTTTCTACTTTAAGGTTAACCCGGCTTGCTTTAAAGTTTGAAAATGAATAACATTTGGAAGCAATCGCTAGAAATTTAGAAAAGTAATACAAATCATTTCTTTAAAGTCATTTGAATAATTATAAATAATAGTATTAACATAAATAAGTCAGCTTGTAATGTATAACCTATTACATAGTTATTATGATATTTTTACTTGTATATTACATGCTATTATAATATTAAATAAGCTTATATTTCTAATGTTTATTCATCTATCTATCTTTATTCTGTCATTCATTCTATCTGTGTATTAGCTATATGTAAGCTATCTGTCCTGTATTTTGTGAAGGTGGTCATCTCACTGGTGCTGTGTTTAACCCAGCCCTGGCCTTCTCAATACAGTTTTCCTGTCCCGGGAACAGTTTTTCTGAGTACAGTTTTGTGTACTGGATCGGACCAATACTGGGTGAGCATGAATATTAGTATTACACCCACTTTGACCTTTGAACAAATCCTTCAGAGACTGTTCTGCTATTTGTGTTATGAAAGTGTGTAGCCGGTCCTGTTGAACAGGTATAACAAAATGCCAATTTATAAAAGGTCTTTTGTGCTAGGGGATCATATTTGCATGAACAACACTACTCAGCAAAATGCCTAATAAGCAACACTTTATTTGCTCACAAACTAAACCTATAAACACATATAGGATAACTCATATTTATTAATAATAGCAGCATGAAATGTACAGTTTCACAGTTTTTTCCACTTGTCTTGCAGGTATGACAGGCTCTCTGCTGCTTTTTGACAAAGTGATCCCTGCTATTTCAGGGAAAAGCACAATTCCAAAGCGCCTGAACTCTAATGGACTCAAGACGAAAAAGATGAAGTGAATTAAGGCCTTAGTACAGACTCTGATTGCATATGTGATTATATACAGTGAATATACACCAGATCATCTCCAAGTATTAACCAGGGTTTCTGCAGGTTTTAGAAGGTCTTAACTTGTCCCTCTCAAGACCTAAAAAGGTCTTGAATCAGAGTGGAATGTCTTAAATAATGTCATAACAAACATTGGAAGCACTGGACAAATGAATATCTTTCTCGAAATTCTCCTAAATTGATATTTACTGTAGTTATTACGCTTCTCTATTAAATGCATCTTGAATTGAACATCTTTAGACATTTGCACTAATACAAGTTTATTCCTATTATTTTTTCTTTAAAGTCTTAAATCTATCTTCATAAAACCTGCAGAAACTCTGAATAATAGAAACTGAAGGGTCATTATTTAATCTTTTTTTTTTTTAAGGTTTTTGGTGAAATCTTAAATGTCTTTTTTTAATAAGAACATGCATATTCATGAAGCACAATTCATCTGTAATGACATAAAGTTGCAGGTTTACAGCAACATTCATAAAAAGCACATGGCCTGTGAGCCGAGAATCAACTGTAAATGAGCTCAACTTTAAGTGTCATATTTTAGCAGATGTACATTCCTGGAATAACCTGAAGTGTTAAAATACTATTTGTGTTACATTCTACTAGCGATGGTTCTTACCTAGTAATAGGTAAATGTTATAGTAGTAATAGTAATATTGAGCACAGTTTTGCAGTGCCTTTTGATTATTCTGGTTAAAATAACCTAGGAAGACCAGACTGGATTAAATGCCGCGTCTACAAGCCAATGCAAAATGTATAATATGGGATAATAATACAAGGAATTAAACAAAGCAGTGATCAAATCTGTTTGCAATTAAACTTTACATAAAAGCACATGGCTCAGTGGTTATTTAACCTGAGAGGGCAAACAGGCTGTTGTGAAATAGTTTCTGATGGACCTTTGACCTTTTGTGAACGCACACATGTACTAAACCACACTGATATGGCAATTTGTTTTTCACTACAGCGTGCAACTAAAGGCAAGCAAAACAGAATAAATGCAAGTGAGAAATTGTGAGATGTAGCTTGCATAACAAGGCGTTCACACATGAATGCGAATCGTTGACTTGATGAACTTTGATGTGCCGTCAAACTCCAGTTTTAAAGGAATTGTTCACTCAGAAATGAAGATTTGCTGAAATTTTCATCCTTTCCCTCAGGCCATACAAGATGTAGGTGAGTTTGTTTCTTCATCAGATTCTGTGAAATTTTGCTCACCAGTGAATGGGTGCCGTCAGAATGAGAGTCGGAACAGCTGATAAAAACATCACAATAATCCACACAGTCCAGTCCAGTCCATCAGTTAACGCCAAAAACAGCTCTAGACAAATATATGTCAGACATTTAGACATAAAGGGCAACATGAGATTGACTTTTTCACTGGAGGAAGCGTTATTATGGATTATGGACCTGGAAACAAGGGTCTGAAGTAACATATTAAAAAAACCTAAATGATTTGTTCGCTGCAAACTCACAAGACATAAACCGATGGACTGGAGTGTTGTGTTGTTTTTTTTTTGTTTTTATCAGACTCTCATTCTAACGGCACCCATTCACTGCAGAGGAACCAAATTTTCTCCAAATCTGCTCCCATGAAGAAACAAACTTAAAATCGAGAGAAGTAGCAGATGTGTGTAAATCATTAGCAAGGTCATCTCAGCACTCACGCTCAAGAGAGTAAGTATGGAGTTCATTTAGAGGTCAACAGTTATACCGTTTAGAAATATAAATAGTACATTTCTAAATCGTTTTGCTCTTGTGCAAGACTGGGCCTGTTCTCTGCGTCAGCGCTCGATGCTGTTATCTGTCGTAATCATAATCAAGATAGAAATAAACTCCAGCCCTGCCTGAACATAATAAATGAACAGAATATCTGTTCATAAACAAATATTTTTTATAAGGACAATTAAAACAACATTCTTTTTTTAATTCTGCCTTTTTATAATTTTAATGAGTTATTTGTGTTGTTTACGACGCTTCAATTTTTTTTAACCCATTTTTACCCAAAAGAGTTTAACCCAAAGTGAGGTTTGAAAGATGTTAAATCTTGTTAAAGATTAAAAAAAAAAAAGTTAATTTTTATATAATTTAAAGCATTTAATGATAATAACCCTTTTTCGCACAATACAAACAAAATAATTCATAAATAAAAAAAACTTTAAAAGGCCAAAAAAACAGGGCTTATCTTCACAATGAATATGATCTCATCTTTTTTGATTTTGAAATCACACAGATTTTGTGAGATTCACCCATGTGACTATGCTGGATGAAATCACCGTTAAAATATTCTTCTGTGAGGAAATAGACAGGAAATGATTAGAGAAGGATGTTTCATAAACATCTGGCTATAAGTACAAACTGACAATGAGTCAAAATGAGCCAAAAAAGTATTTTACGAAAGATTATAAAAAGAACCAACCAATCAACAAAACATCAAAAAAGAGACAAAACATCAAATATGAAAAGGATTTGGTACAAAAACAGCTGTATTTATTGAAATCTCTAACAAACTCATCAACATCACTGAGAACGATAGATCTGGAAGTTGGTCTTTAGGGAAAACTACAAAATAGATTAGTGGGAGCTAAACAGGGCCGTGGATGTGGAAAAGTGCGGCCGTGGTGTAAAACAGCCCATTGAATTCAAGCAAGGAGACACAGAAATGATAAGAGTCAGCCGGTATCCCAGCATGCCCCACTGAAGTGCTTCAATCAGCCGTACAGAAACGCAGTTCATCTGTTAACAGATTGAAGAATTCAGATTCAGACTGGAGTCGAGGAGCCACACAATACAGTCATTCTGATGAGAATCATAAGGGTTTGGATCATCACAAATATTTTCTATGAATTATTTTTGCAGTGTGTGAGTGAATGTTCAGTTCTGACTGTCAACTCTTATCAGTCCAGAACCAGTGTTGTTTTTGTCAATTAAAACAAACAAATATTAATAATAGCATTCCGTAACTTAAAAATATAATAAATAAAAAATAAATGTCTTTAAATATTTAAACAAGTTTAAAGCTGTATTGTATAATAATATAAGTATTATAATGACCACAAATTACATGAAGATAAAATTATTTGTTCATGTAAAACAAAATAAT
>JAUMHI010000063.1:19068806-19086035 GCA_032359435.1 Enteromius unitaeniatus
TGTATAATAATATAAGTATTATAATGACCACAAATTACATGAAGATAAAATTATTTGTTCATGTAAAACAAAATAATAATAAAAAAATAAAAACCACAAAATGACTAAAATTGCAACCAAAACAAAACAAATATATAAAATGAAATATAAAACAAAAACAGAAATGGTCATTAAAAAAACTAATAAATATTTAAACAAATTAAAATTTAAAAATGTAAATTGAATTACTGAAATGACAAAAAAAAACAATAATAATAAATAAATAAACACAAATGTTTTAAAATGTTACAAATAAAAAAATTAAAAAAACCATAAGAAAAACTAAAACAAAAAGCACAAAATTACTAAACTACAACTGAAAAATAAAAACATTAAAAACTTTACTAAAATGTTTGATTATAATATAATATTAATGTGTGTGTATATATATAGCTAATATAAAATAAGCAGATAAATTTACAAAAATACATAAATAAATAAAAATAATGAAATGACATGAGACCCAATTCAAAATATCAATACATTTTCTAATAGTATATAAATAACACTAGCCAGGACAGGAAATGGAGTTGGTCAATCAGGATTTTGAAGACAGTTGTATATATTTACCAGTGATCCACATCAGCGTCGTCAAACTGTCCAGCAACTGAGCTTGAGTCAACTTCCATTCCATCTGAACACAGTGAGAGAAAAGAGTTTGATTACCGTATTAAATGACGTGTGTCCTGCCTTGTGCTGCTCCGCTGAGCTTTACCCATTAAACATCCATTAGAGCTCAGGAAATCCTGCTTACACACACACATCTAACCAACACGTCTGCCTCTCTCCAAACACTCATCCTCATGCACACGCACAACAAAACACTGTATTCTGTTAAAAACATGACTGTTTCAGCATCATGTAAGGTTTAAAGTACCACAACTTTTCTTTCCCACTGCCATCTAGTGGCTTCTCATATGCAGTTTTTTTACATTTAGAAATTTTACATTTCAAAATCATGTAAATTCATCTGGGATGTCCATAAAACAGGTTAAAAAGCTGTCAGAGTTTTTGACGTTTCGTTTTATTTCTGTTTTGGCCACAAAGTTACCAGAGTTTTATACAAATAATTCTAGAATTCTGTCATTTTACAGCAAAAACGTGAAAATAATGTGCAATATTTAAAAAAATGGCAATGTTTTATCTTACGTTTTAGTAACGTTTCCACTCGCGAAACCTGCACTGTTTAACAAACTAACAATAATTCTGCAGTATTTGTTAATTTGTTAATGTTAATTTCTGCATTCAATAATGCATTTTTAAATCAAAGGTTGTATTTGCTAACATAGGTTAACGCACAGTGAACTAACGTGAACAAGTGTATTTCTTTAACAAAAAAAAAAAGCATATTGTTATTTTCATACATCACATGTAAACAACTGAGACCTTATCGTAAAGCGTTATTTCTTTAATAATATATATTTTAACATTGAAATAATTTTGACAAGTACAGTTACTATGGTCCAACATTGTGGGGTAAACAAAAAACACACAGACCTTCAAATTCAGCCGAAGGCACATCAGTCCTGACTCCAGCCATGTGGTACTGCTGTGCGACGGACTGGGCCAGCATCCCCTCCAGCCGGTCCAGTGTGGCCTGACCCTCGGCCGTCAGGTGAGACAAACCCTCCTCATAGGTGTAGAACGTGGGGACGTCGCCCTGACCCTGACCCTGCTCTTGCTCTGAAAGAAAACAGCAACAATGCATGAGCACTGAAACAATGTGAAAAGTGCAGATCACTGTCTTGAACATTATATTAAAAGTAGAGAGAAACCAGATCGACTCAGGAAGCTTCAGAGATGAGCTCAAGATGACTTTAAAAGGCAACACCAGCTTAATAAGCTAAACCTGCTTAAAATCCACACATAAGCTGACATCATATTTTGTTATTTTAATTAACAAAATTTAATTATTTTAATTTCAATCATGTTTATTTCAAAAGGGGTTGGAAGGCTGTATGTATGTGTATATATATATATATATAAAATATAATATAATATAATATATATAAATACACAAAATTATATTAAAACCTTGAGGTCTCAATTTTAATAGACCTGGAGAAGTCATGGAAAATGATCAAATCTTTAAAAAGCCCCCCCCCAAAAAAATGCTGAGAAATTGACATTGTACCAGAAATGTCTGAGCCTGTTTGAGGGGCTTCTGAATATTTTCTCTGGGGTTCCTTGGAGACCAGAAGGCTAAGAATCACTGCACCATGTGTATTACGAATCCAAACAGGACTCACCAGCCTCCTCGACGTCATACTCCTCTCCCTCGTAATCGTCATCATCGGTGTCTGCGTCGTCAGGGTCGGGGTGCAGGGCCTGACAGTCACACATGGCGGAGAACATGGGCTCTACTGCGCACACAAACACACACCGTCACTCATACAGGAGCGATGCTCACGCTCATCTCTTACACACACACTCACATGCAGCTTTATCACTGGGCACGAAGCGGATCTCTGTGATGGTTCCGGAGTCTTCGCTGTCGCTGTCGCTTTCCTCCTCGTCTTCTCCTGCATTTTCCGAAGCTTTATCCTGCTCTGCTTCAGCTTCATCTGGAAGCACAATGAAGATCGGTCAGTTCAAAGCTCTGGACACCAGTGCATCTCTGTTTTGAAGAGGATGCCTCACCGTCAAGTTTTGCATTGACCATCACATACAGGTGCTCTTCTGGAAAGGTGCCGAGATCTCTTGAGATCGCGTGAAGACTGATGGAGGGGTACTCAAGACAGAAACCCATCCCTGAACCATCAAACCAGGACAGATGCCTGTCAGGACACAAAATAGCATGGCATGCTGATCTCATTGTTTGTTTGCTGCTTTTTTTTTTTTTTTTTACATGAAATACAATGAAAATGTATCAGTATGTGTGCGCGCTTGTATAAAATGTATAATACATAATTATTAATATAATGCATCTAAAATTAAATATAAATTAATTCATATATAAATAACCATTTATATATTGTGCCACAAAATAGGTAATAAATAAATATATAAATGATATGAAGCATTTAAAATAAAAATATGATGTTATATTATGGAATATATTTCACATAAAATGAAAATGTACAAAAACATTAAAAAAATAATTATTTACATTTATAACATATTTTACATTAAAAAACTACAAATTGTAATTTAAAATACAAATTTGTAGATAAATAATGTATTTACATATCTGTGTATCTAAAATAAATACAATAAAATAAACTTTGCACTTCTTTAATTACTTACACATAATCAAAACATTCAATTCTGTAATTCCTAATATCCTTTAAATGAAAATAAATCATAAGATATTGGCCATGTAAAATAAATAAAGGTAATCATATTTTAACATATGCACAAAATAGATCATGAAATAAATAAACGTAAAAAATTCTAAATATAGTATAAAATAAACAATCAAATAATAAATAATGACATTTTATTTCTATAATATTATGCACAATATATTATCAGTCCTATATTTATGATAAATAATTACATACAACAAATAAACAATATATTAACAAATGCATTCACAAATGTAACTTATTTAACGTTATATATCACTATATTGAATGATACCACATTACCATCCCATGTACTTTTGCGTAAGGTGTATACTACCCTTGCAAGCCATAATATGTGTGTATTACTCATAATATGAGTATATGCATAAATAAGTGACTGAATGCATGCACAGCTGTAGGACACATGGCACATGAACACAACACTGATGCTGTAAAACACTCACGCTTCAGCCACAAACAGCGTTCCTGATCCCAGCCTCTTCCCGTCCAGAACCGCAGTTGTGTCGGCCTGCTGGAGCCTCACTCCCTCGCTGGGGGGATGCAAACTCTTCAACACAACCATTCTGATGAATTAATCACTGTGTGAAGGCGCTAGCACTGATGCTCGATTCAGAAAATACACAAAAAAGCGCTGCAACAACAACAACAACAGTAACTCATTCAAGCGTCACGAAGCGTTCACGTTAACTCCTTTCATGTGCAAGTGAACCGAGAAACTTTCAAATGGATTTTATACTTCAAAGATTCGCTGTCATGCGTCGCTTAAACGACTCTAATAACTGTTTCTTGTAGGAAAATCCCGGTTTATTACTGCAAGGGGCGCTAAGTGGGCCAGAAAGACGCATTCTCCATTGAAACGCATTCAAATCTAAATACGTTTTTTGTCTTAATTACGACGTCTGCGCAGTAATACGTATAATTGTATCAATAAACCAATTGGAAATATTAGTATAAATTAACCAATCGAATATTCAGCGGAACAATATATGTAAAAAAAAACAAACAAATTCAAACCAAGAACAATTGTGATTGGTCCAGGGTGTGCACCGCGGAGAAAAGTAACAGCTGCCACGTGATTTCGCTGCGCTAATACAGCGATGTGGAATAAAAATAGTACTTTTACTAACGTGCAAACGTTAATAGGGATGGAAAGATATTAATTATTTGTTACACATTTTAACTGACTAATTAAAAAATGACATAGGGCTGCTAAGCACCGCCCACTGTAAGACCCTTGTTTAATCTATTCCATCGGTAATTTCTTTCTATCAGCGCCAGACGCGCCGCTTTATGACGCAGGAAAAGAGCGCGTGCTTTTCATATCACCAACAAAAGCGTAGCGCCTCTCCAGTATCGGAGGAGATGCTGCACAACTTTCTTTGTTTACGATTTAACTTTTTCACCTGACAATTTGCATTGTAACATGATTATTTAAGCCTTCAAAATGCAAATAGATTGCACTAACATATGCACTATGTTTGCATTTCTAAACCCTAATCCAAAATATACGTTTTCTAATATTGGAACAATACAATTTAATATTGCACATAATCATTGCACTACACTGTACATACTCGTACATATCCATTGCACACGTCACACTTGCACATTTCTGATGATAAATTTGTATACATATGTCAGTATGTCTGAACAATAATGTTCATATCTACTGCATATTCATAATTACTATAGCAACCTGTACATTGTTCATCCACTTGTCATTCCTGATTATAGTTAATACAAACTGTATATTATGTTCATATTACCGTACATCCATCTGTAAACATTACCCAGGTTCTTGTACATAAGCGCACTTATCACCTATACACTTGCTGCTTATTGCACTGCTGGTCAGACCTAAACTGCATTTCATTGCCTTGTACTTGTACATGTGTAATGACAATAAAGTTGAATCTAATCTAATCTAATATGGGTATTAAACCAATATAAACGTTTTACATCCATAATAATGTATTACGAAACTACACAGGATATTTCCACTTTCACTGTGCACTATGTTTGCATTTCTAAACATCTAAAATATACACTTTCTAAAATAATAAATAGATCAAATTTTCATGTTGTCAACTACCCATGTAATTAAATGCTGCTTGTGCCTTAAAAAAAATACTAGGAGCCAGAAACGTTAACAGCAACATTACGTTTATTTCTGTTTTGTGAATAATTTCCTTGAAATATGGAGACGTACAGCTGGAAAGTAAGAGCGAAATAAAATGAGAAGGAAACACAAATTCCAGTAGTACACGACACATTCTTTAACTGAAAGTAAAGACCATAATTATTTCAAAACAGCATTATTATTATTATTATTATAGTGCTTGTGGGTTTTTTTGAATATTGGATTTGTTTTGTAATGGGGTGGATCTGTGTTGGAATGATCTCATAGTGTTCTAATTCAAACAATCTTCCAGCATAAAGAACACCAGCCTGGAGTAAACACTAAAAAACAACTCTCACAAGAGCGATCCAGACTGTTGTCGAACAGAACATTTTAACAGTAGGGTACCAAACGGCACCGTCAAAGGTGCTTGAACGACAAGTGCATTCAGCTGACACGTTAAAACTCAAGACAGGGACTCAAATGTGACTGAATGTCTCATTAAAGTGTCTTAAAACTTCAGCAACAGCTTTCAAAGTACAGAAAATGTCCTAATCTGAGAAATAAGTAAATAATATTGTTTGTAATATAACATAAAATGTTATTTTAGGTAAAGAGAGTATATTAGTATTTTAAATTAAAATCATTTGCAGCTAAATTGCAGATCTTTAATATTAAGATCATCACAAGTATCCTCCAATGTGTTTCTTCCTTTATTTGCTGGTCTACTAATTTAGTTTAAAGGAATAATTCAGCCTGAGATGAATTTTTGCTGAAAATGTACTTACCTTCAGGCCATCTAAGATATAGATGAGTTTGTGTTTTTTCCATTTAAACAGATTTGGAGAAATGCAGCATTCAATCACTCCATTGCAGTGAATGGGTGCCGTCAGATTGAGAGTCCAAACAGCTGATAAAAACATTGCGAAATAATCCACACCATTTGAGTTCAACAATTAACTTCTATTGTCAAAGTCAAAAACTGCATGTTTGTAAGAAACAAATCCATCTTTAGGATGTTTCATACCCTTTTTTCCAGCTAAAGTCCATAATAACGCTTTATCCACTAGAAAAAGTCTGTTCGCTGCTGGCTGGACTGTTTTCTCATGTAAAAGATACTGGATCTCTGCATACTTCTCTCCTGATCCAGACAAGACTTTTTCACTGAACAGAGAACTCAACCTAAAGTTAAAACATCTAATGATGGATTTGTTTCTTACAAACATGCAACTTTTGGTATCAGAACACGGTAACTGATGAACTGGAGTGGTGTGGAGTACTTGTGATGTTTTTAACAGCTGTTTGGCACCCATTCACTGCAGAGCATCCATTGGAGAGCAACTGATGCAATGCTACATTTCTCCTCATCTCAACTTTAGTTTGAACTGTTCGATTAAAATCGAATGAATGAATTTAGGCAAGGTTCGGCATCACAAGTCGATCCCAAATTTCCTTCAGGTACAAAAAGAAGAAAACAGTAACACAGAGAATGTAAAAAGTCTAAAACACCAGTTTGAAATGCACATAACACGGAAGCTCCAAATGCGTGCCATCCAGTGTCTCTAGAGGACGACCGAAGCTGCTTTATACAAACGAAATCGTACTGGCCGTAAATGACAAAGTGCTTTACTCTGAGGAATGGTGACTGGAGTATTAAGAAGACCCTGTTCTAAACCAGTAGGACGATGCATGCGGCTGGATCAACTAGAGTGCATTCAAACACCAGAACGGACACTACGGCTTTCGTCTGGAAGCTTCCTTTTTGGTCCACTACACCCAAAACCAGGAGACTACGGTGGCTGATGAGGGACATTCCGGTGACAAGGCGATGAGAAAATAAAGGTATTTAACCTACTGAGCTGATCATGACAACTGTTCACTGTCGAAAACAAAGTTAACAAGGTCCGTGACTCCAGTGAACTCTTCCTCGTCCTCATCGTCGTCGTCATCCTGAGCTGCGGCCCTTAGCGGGACCAAGCCGTTGTGTCTGACGGGCCCTCGAGACCCCGTCGTGTGCTTCCACCGGACGCTTCCTCGTGTGTTCTCCTCTTCCTCCTCTTCTTCGTCTGTTTCGATACGGTTTGACCTCTTGCGGAGGGGCTGTTCGTCCTCCTCAGAGTCCTCTGTTTCTCCTCCATCCTCCTCCTCGTCTTCACTGGAGCTTCTCTGCTGTCTCAGTTTTTCTCGTTTGTGCCTGTGTTTGGAGTCTTCCCTCGGTAAATCCCGCTTGCGTCCTTTTTCTGATCTTCGATGCGATTCCTTTGGCTCAAAGTCTTTTGAAATTATGGACTCTGGAAATACAGGAGAAGAAAACATTTTTCATTTTAATTAAACAGCGTAGGTAACAGTGAGCAAATGTTTGTGTTTAGGGATGGGAATCATAAAAAAGGAAAGGGGCCAGAGGGATGTTTCATTGTTTCATTTTAATTAAATAAAAAGAAATTTGTGGCATAAATAAACCATCACGATGAACACTATGTGTTTGAGAAAGAACAAAACTTAAAATACACGCCACTTTAGAAAAACCAAGACCAAAAGTGTATAAAATACAAAATATAGTTATGAATAAAAAGCTAAACAAAAGTTGTTGTTTTTTTTGAGGGGTGGGGGGTACAATATGCAAATCAGCAAAGATTAAGTAATATTTAATAATGTCTAAATATACATCCAAATGAAAATGAAAAGTAATTATATCTAAAAAAAAAAACTTTCTTACACCTAAAAAGAAAAGTCTTCCAAGCATTGGATTTTACATTACTTAATTAAAAATTAATTCAGTTATATCAAATTACATTATTTAAAAATACATACATTTTATATATTTCAATATGACATATTAAAAAAAAAACAATGTTTTAAACAAATATTTGTAAGTTATTTTAACACTATTCATTTAATTATTTTTTCAAATATGTTATGTGTTCAAATAAATGTATGAAGCCTGCACATTAAACAAAACCCACAAAAGAGAGCCGTTTTTTACATTTTCTGATCAATTTAGCCTGAGAATGGTGCATCGACTACAATGTTGATAATGACATTTTATAAATAATGCAACTTGTGTGCAGATCTATAATCTTTTCTTAATTGGATTTTATCTGACATACCTAAGAATGACTTGGTGCATACAATATATATATAAATGTATAAATAAAGGCTGCATCAATTGGAAGTGATTATCGTCTTGTAACATGAAATCCTGTCAAAATACGAAACATTAAGAAATACTGAAACGAAATATAGTACATTCATTTAATAAAAATAATGTTATACTCACAGTGGATCACAACTATGACCCCTAAGTGAGAGAGTAAATAGTAACATTTTTGTTTTGTTTTTTTTGCTTTCATATAGATTGAACAGCAGAAGGACAGATAGGAATCATGGACTGGGAAGGGACCTCAAGTCAGGTGGCACTGGCATGAAAAAGCATTTGAAAACAGGAGTGTGTCTGCGCTCACCTTCACTGTTGGAGCTGGACAGCCGTCGACGGTGAGGGAGAGAGGAGTGTTTCTGACTGGACGCCTTCCGTGACCCTTCGGACTCTGACGTCTCATAGTAGTTGACCTGAGAGTTCTGACTCCGCCGTGGGCGCCTTCTGTTCACGTCCACATCGCTGTCGCTGAACTCGTTAGAGCCTTCTGTTTCTGCCAGATCAACACAAAAGGAAAAATCATAACTAAAGAACTCAATGTGACACTAATAAGGTTCTGTTCCAAAGCCTAGTGACCTACCTAGACAGCCCACCTCCAAAAACAGAAGCAACAAAACCATGTTCCTCATTCACATAGCCCCTTCCCCTTGTACTATTTACTACAAAGCTTTACGGAATAGTGCATAGGTACGAGGACACACCTGATATGTTATTCATTTAGGACACGAGTGTAAATAAAAACTCAAACAGACCCATTTCCTCTTCCTCCTCCTCCTCTTCCTCAGAGTCTAGCATGTCCTCTTCCTCTGAGGAGCCTCTCCGTCGGGCGGGAGGTCTGCGTCTGCTCTTCTTGGGTCTCTGGGTGTGAGCGCTTCTTCCCGTTCTTCTGGAGACCGGCTGATTCTCGGCATCACTTTCACCACTGCCCCATTCACTTGCGTTATAAGAGCCCACGTCACCATCGGATGCACCGTCTCCTGAAACCACGAAATCTTCCTCCTCCATGCTAGCAACATGGATATTAAAACAAAATAATACTCTTATTCAGCAATGATTCATTAAGACATTTAAAAGTGACAATAAAGACATTTATAATGTAATAAAAGGCTTCCATTTGAAATATATGCTGTACTTTTGAAGTAGAACTCATCCTGAACAAAGACAGATCACGGTTTCAACAAAAATATGAAGAAGCACAACTTTTTTAAGATCGATAACAATCAGAAATGTTTCTTGAGCAGCAAATCAGCATATTAGAATGATTTGTGAAGGATCACGTGACACTGAAGACTGGAGTAATGATGCTGAAAATTCAACTTTGATCGTGGGAATACATTACATTTTAGAATCTTTTAAAATAGACCATTGAGTTCCATTTGGCAATCAGCTATTATAGCCTGTCTGTCACAGTTCTGAACACAGACGTGTGAACAGTGAACTGTCCAGACTTATTTTCGAATAATTCATGAACAAAAACATTTTGTAATGATTTTGACGGTCTATTTTTATGATAATGCAGTGGCTGATATTAAAATGGTTATCACAGGATGAATTGTGAGATTTTAAGTTGATGGTTTCCAACGTGTGATAGAGAAAAAGGTTGTTATAAATGAATCTATTAATTTTCCAACATGTTCTAGCTAAAAACAGTGATTAAACATCTATTTAGTCTTATATATTAATATAGTTTGACATGATAACTTAAGGTTTAGACTAAGATTTTACGGTTAAGAACAAGTGGGCCAGTGACAGTTAATAGGTTTAAGCTGCCATAATATTTTCACAGTACTGCTTTTTCCCATTTTTTTAACTGTATTTTTGATCAAATAAATGCAGCATGGGTGAGCATTAAAAAGTTAAATAAATAAATCCTCATTAGATAAACAGATGTAATAGTTATTTTAGGATAGATTTTACTGCATTACAGCACAAAATGATAACACTGACAATACAACAGTGATAATTAGATGTTTACATACTATTATTAATTTTTTTTAATAACTTAAAATGCAGCATTATAGTAAAAAAGGTGTTTAATTATCATTCAAAAAATATGAAAATAATGTCTTATTTCTTTTGATTTTTGGATAAAACATGCCCAGCCCCAGTTCTTTTGTGAAGTTTAGCAGAAGCCCAGTCTAGCCTAAAACGTATTTGTTTGAATCAATCCTTTCCTGTCTAACATTTAATTGTTTTTGTCGCTGTTATTTTAAGTAAATGTTTTTGTATTTTCTATTTTTCTTTTGTTGTAAAGCGCTTTGGTCAACCATGGGTTATAATAAATGGTGCTATACAAATAAAACTGCCATTGTTTATTTGTTTATATGAGGTATGTTATGTTTTGAGGAAATGACATAAAATCCACCTGATCTGAACCCCAAAAGTCCAAGCTTGATTCCCTGGTATTGTCATTATTCTTGTGTTTACATGCACCTGTCACTAAGCTGGAAATCATCCTCGCTCTCCTCCTCATCCAGAGTACTGTCACTGTCCAGGTCATTGAGTCGCCGGCGTTTTCTCTTGCGCGGGGCAGGAGCTTTCACAGGCCGTCGACTCTCTCGGCTCACCGCGCTCCTCTGCTGACTCATGACGGGCGCCGCGGGTTCACCTCGACCAGCACCTGCAGGACACACCACCGGTCCATTCAATATACAACCAAAAACATATTACAAAGCATCAAACAATGTCTCACACAACCAACCTCCTCCTTCTGGATCTTGAAGGTCTTCCTCTATTGCTTCATCGATGGCTTCATCGAAATCATCAAATCTGGTAGTGAATGATAAGAAGTCAAGAGTAGTCAGCCTTCAGATCTCTTAGAGTTCATTTCTACAAGAAATGTTGATTACCTATAACTGATGGACTTCCTTGTCCTAGTCGATCGCCTCCCCAGGTTCTTACTCTTCTTGGTATCTTTCTTCCTCTCTGTCAAGCTGTCCTCTCCATCACCATCCTGACATGATAAAGAGAAGTGCGTTTAAAACCAAATCACATTACGTTATAGGAAAGTACAGCAAGTTATTACTGTAGTATTAAACAGCATATTGTACAACATAGTATAGTACAGTACATTTTGTACGATATAATATAAAATAATACATTTATCTTTAATTTAAAGATAGCATAGCATACCAAGTCATAGTTTACCATTGTATAGTACAGTACAGTGCATGGTATAATCCAGTATAGTATATCATAGATGTGATATATTATAATATATAATAAAACATAATCATAGCTGCATACTCACTGGGGTGGGTATAATGTTCTCCACACTGATGCCCACATACACTAACCGCTCACGTCTGAAAGAGAGAAACAAGAACCAAAACTCAGCATCACATAAGGTTACTCGACAGCAATGATGATTCATGGGAATCGAGACGTGTGTGTGTGTGTCTACACCTTCGTTCCGCTCTCTCTTTCTTCTTCAAAGCCGTGTCCAGATTCTGAAGCTGTTCTTCCAACCTCTCACAGAGAAGCTTCTGTGAATGACAAGAGCGTATACTTCATGAACACAGCTCACACGCACACACAACCCAGTGACGCAGAGACTGAAGGCCTTACATGTTGGCAGGGAGGGCAGAACCACTCTCCATCAGGAATGATCATCAGAGGAGGCCTCAGACAGGCCGTGTGGTAGCCGCTGTCACACATGTCACAAAGAAGGATCTTGGAAAAACATACAAGAGAGAAATGATGTTCTTCAAAAATATTAAATGAACAGTTAGTAGTAATGATGTCTCTTTTTAAAGTATTAGCTAGACCACTTACAGATATTCAATATTAGACTCAATATTAAAGGTGCTCTATGTGATCAGCTTCTGTGTTGTCTTTCGAGAGCGGGTTTTTTCCCAATGTATTCAGAGGGCAGACAGCAAGGGGTGATGCATACCGTTTGAGATAAAAATAAAATCGAGCTAAAATCCTGCAACATCGCATAGAGCACCTTTAAGTCTCATTTTGTAGCTTCAATCATTTCAGAAGCATTTGTCTCTCAGTTTCACTTCATATTTTTTTTACACAGTTTTTAATAAATATTACTATCTGAATGAACCCTTATACCTACTGTGGGAGTTTAGCAAAGCTTTAACAATACGTATGTGTCACATTTAAATGTTTTTATTCATTTATTTAATTACCTACTTACTTAAAACCAATGCTTTGCTACCAGGCAAAAAAAGTGTGATAATTAATATTATTTTAGAATAATTTATATGCTATTACATTAGTTATTCATATTTTAATATTTTACATTATAATTTATATGTTAAATTTAAGTTGTCATTTTAATTTTAGTTTAAATTTAACTTTAATTTATTTTACTTCGAACGTATCCAAGGCAACAACTCTAATAATTAAAGTTTTAAAGTTTCAGTTTTTCATATTTACATTTTACTTCACTTTAGCATGATTTTTTTTCTATGTTATTATTATTTCTATTTTATATTATAATAAATGTACTTATGTAACTAAATTATGGAACAGCCTGTAATAATAATTAGCAGCCTATTACATCTACATAATTCTGTTCCATTATTCAGTTACATGGCAAGTACAACAGCTACTTCTAAGTACTTGCTAGGTAATTACTATGTATTATGGACATCTTAAAATAAAGTGTCACCAAGTATTCAGTTTTAGTTGTAGTTAATAATCACAACGCTGTTTAAAAATATGAATAAATATTTTCAAATACTCCATAGACCTTCAGTGAATTTCTCTTCAACTGAACCAGCAAGCAAAAACATCATAGAAAAACACCCACATGAGTTTCACATCAGAAAGTACCACTCATGTTGCCATTTGATATTTGTGGTTGTACACTTATATTTCTATATGTATTTGATACAATGAACACTCCCTTTGGCGACATTAAAGTTTAATCGATTTATAAGTAATAGTCTACAATAACTCACTAGTTCAGGGTGGTTGGCGAGCCCACAGTGTTTACAAGCATCTTCAGGTGGAATCTCATTGGATTGGTCTGATTCAGTCTCACTCCTGTGGTCTCCTTTCTCTGATTTGTCGTTTTCATTGTTTGCAGATTTATCGTCGACCGCTTCGTCTTCCTGCTCCTGAGCTCCTTTGGATTTGCAATTTTTCTGACGAATTTTCGACCAGCGTTTCCGCCTGTGTCGCCGTTTGCCCTAAAGAGTCAAAAGAAGCATTCGATTGAATAAAACCATACTGTAAAATTCATTGAACTGGATATATATAGCTTTCATGCTACCTTAAAAGACTTGGCTTGTGCTTCCATGTCCACTTTTTTATGCATCTCCTTCTTGGGATGCACTTTCGCCTCTTCGTCTTCTATGCATTCCTCTTCCTCCTGAGCCGCGGAGGAGGCCGAAAGTTTTCCATCTTTTTTCCTATCCCGACTATCTGCCACTTTGGGGCTGGGCTTGCAGATTCTGGCGGATCTCCGCAGTGATCTCCTATTGTCGGTTTCTGATTCTTCAACATCCTTGTGCTGGAGTTCAGGCGTTCGTCTATGAAGTGGGATCTTAATCTTCAGACGAATCCCTTCTTTCTGAAGCTCTGACGATACCTCTTCATCATCATTATGTCCAATCTGTTCAAAATCCTTTTCCAAAACCTCTCCTACGTTGGATGCGTTTTTCCCGTCTTCTCTTGCTTGCAGCTTGGATTTGGTCTTTTGGGAACGTCTCTTTCTTGGGCTTTTCAGATTTTTGTCTTTGCTGACATCTTCATTTTTAACTCCAGCTGACAAACCAGCCGTCTTGCTTTTGAGTTCGTCTTCTTTATTCTCAGCCTTTTCCTCCACTGAAGTAGTCTCTTCAGCCATTGGCAACTCCTCAATAAGGTTCTCCACTTTCGAAAGGCTCTTACTGAAAACGTCTTCTGACAAATCTTCAGGGATGCTACAAGGAAGACCACCGTTGTCTGCTTGAACCATGTTGGATTTCCCAACAAGGACAGACTGTCTTACACTATCTGTGCTTCCAACTTCAGTCTTTAAGACATTCCCATTCCCATGATAACCATTTGAAGAATTATCATTTTCATATAATGGCTTTTTACGCTCAATGGGTCCTTTGATAACACCTATGTATTGTTCCCGTGCTGCGACTTGGTCAACTTTTGGCTCCTGTGGGAGAGAAATGATGGCCGTCGGTCCTTTCTCCCCATCTTTTGGGTATTCTCTGCCGATTTGCTGCTCCTTCAATAGCAAGACGGCTGGATTGCGAACGATTATACCTCCTGTGCTGATGCTACCGTTGCTGTTAAGGTTGTTGTTGTTGTGATTGACGTTGCTGAAGTGATTGCTGACATCATATCCTCCACTCCTTTTCAACTCTCTCTTCTTCAGTGGTATTTTAGCCTGTTGGTCGCTCTTTGTAGCTCTAGCCACGTTCTCAAACACCAGCTCTTTCTTGTCTTCGCTCGTCTCTGATTTCAGCGCCGGGTCGTGTTTGATAGAAGCAGGGGGCATGACGACAGAAATGGCATTCCATGGTTTGGGACAATCTTTTGGTTCTTCTTTGAAGAGGGTTTTGATCGTACTCACCCTGTTGTCAATGACGACTATGGGTTTAAGGTATTCTGCAACTTTCTCTGGTTTAATGGGATCTGTTGGTTCTTTCTTAATGTCCTTAGGTTTTAACTCACTCTCATTGGAACTAAAGGTACTGTTGGTAAAATCTCCAGACACGTGGTTCTTCAAGTCTTTCGCCTCACCTTGAAAATGAAACAAAAGAACTGCATGAGGTTTAGTTTTAACCTCTATAAGTGAGAGCATGGCCGTAACTACATTTACGATTCAGAATCAACCACTGGAAAACCACAGAGGTTGACCACTAGTCTGAATACTGTGTAGGACTTGTTCCTCTTAATGTCTGTGGTACTTACAGCCCTGAATGACAATTCTTTTCCAATGAGTTTTACCTTTAACACCTTCTTTCTCCATACTTGGGCTGGTGGGACAGTCTTGCTTCTCTTGGTCTGTCGTGGCTGGGTCGATCTTTGCTTTAAGCTGTTCTAGTGTGTCTGCTAGATCATTCCTAGTCCTGTTTACAAAAATGCATTTGATAAGCTTCATTAAATGTGAACCTGGAACACAAAACCAGTTTTAGCAGCACCGATATAACTGTAGCAATAACCAAAAATACAAATACAATTTAATATTTAATTAGTAATATGCATTGCTGAGGACATCATTTGAACATATTTAAAGGTTATTTAAATTTTTTTCAGATTACATTTTTAAATAGTTGTCTCAAATAATTGAAATTGCCAAAATACTGTCCTATCCTAACAAACTATACATTAACGGAAAGCTTATTTATTCAGCTTTCAGATAATGTATAAATCTCAAGTTTTGAAAAATTGACCATTATTACTGGTTATGTGGTCCAGGGTCACAAATATGATTTCACTCTTATACTCAACTTGTATACTAGTATAACGAAGTTAAGCTTTTAAGGGAAGACAACTAATGTTAAAATGTAGTCCGTGAATGGCTGAAATTGTTGTTTCCTTCATGAATTTAGTAAAGAACATTCTGGTCTGCTCCGCACTATTTCCTCACCTTGCAATGCATTTCCATGAGGACCCATCCAAATCATCCTGCTCCTCAGAATAAACACGTATATTCTGTTCTTGATCTAAGTGGAACCAGTAGAGAAGACCTTCCTTGTCTCTACCGATGGGCTGTAAGCGCATCTTGTCCGGATCTTCCTCGTTGATTAATGTCTTAAACTTGAGATTGTCGTCAAACTGGCACTCGCACAAGTACTGTTAGATAAATAAGGAATAAAGGTTACAATAGATTGTCAGGTTAAATATGACACTTTCTTGACAGGTTTGATTAGAAGTAATAGGTTTATAAAATAACATCGCCATCAAAACAAGTCAAACTCTATTGCTTGAGTAGAGAAAGTAAGTTACTGACCTTTAAAATACCAGTCTTACACTCTACTGTCATTTCCAGGTAGCTTTTTCTCTCCATTTCCCACGCCCAGGCGCTGTTAAATTCCTGGCACACCTGCATCAACATGATTACAACAAACAGATGCATTCGAATGGACATCTACATATTCATAGCACATGATTCAAAACCGAAAAAACACTTACCTTTACAAGATACTTCTCCCATCTGTCTGGAGTGACGGACTTGCCGATTTTCCGCAGTAGTTTAACATGGAGCTCAATCAATGGCTGAGGAACTAAATAGTACAGAAATCAGATTTCTATTATTTTTTTATCATTTCTAACATATAAGTTTTGGTAGTACTTGTATTTATGTACGTAGGCAGGTTTTAATTAATGCTGTTAAATTGTATATTAACAATTGTATTTTGCATAGTTTTGTTTTTCTTGATTGACGTGTGATTGTTTTTTTGGTGCGTTATTACTATTATGATAATCTCGTGACCTTTGATCAACTGGAGGTATAAAGTGGCTCATCTGTGTTATTCATTTGTCTGATGAAGAAGCCTGCGTGCCTGAAACGTCACACACTACGCGAACACATTTTTGGAGCTTTGGTGTCACCGACTACACCTTCTAATCATGTCTAACATTACCATGAAACATCTGTTTTGGGGTAAAAACTGATGCAGTTACATTTAGACATTTTAATATAA
>JAUMHI010000063.1:19086135-19101234 GCA_032359435.1 Enteromius unitaeniatus
TAGACCACCATAGTTATTTAATTACTTACTCAAAACAACTGCATTCATTTTTTTCTCACATCTTTGCTCACTGCTGTCTACCCCTTTGAGGAACTCATTTTAAAGCACATCTTCACTACACAGTATCATCAAATCCATCCAATCCGATGTCAGAGCAGAAAGACCAATAATGACGTTGATACACACAATTTTCCTAAATGACAACATTAGTATGGTGGAGCTCGCTCTCAGCTATTGTTACCTACGTGTACACAATTACAGTACTCGAAGGGGGCGGGGCGAAAACAATCGCGCGTAAACAAATCTGTTCAGCGGCACTATTATTAAAATCGTTACATTGTAACATAGGAAGTTTGACAGCGGCCCGCGCATGCGCGCTGTGTGCACACGGTCCCATCGGTGTTTATAATCTGAATGTAAACGTTTCAGGCCAATTTATCGAAGCGTCTCTCCATTTAATTGTGACAAGCAGCATGCTAACACCCTTAGCAGTGGTGTTCTAGGATTCATCTTTACATGTGATTTTTTTCCGCTTTATAAAAACACTTCGCCACTTCACGGTCCGCTCGAAAAGCATCAGGGACACGATTCCCATCCAAACAAAGACTGCGAGGACCCAACAAGCCAAACTTTAAGTGACCAAACCCCTGATGGGTAAAGATGAGGAGCCTGTCCAAATAAACAGCAGCCCAGGCTGCCTCGCAGCTCACCCGCGGAGGTGTCCTGTAAGTACCGCTCCAGCTGCGGGAACGTCAGCTCGGGCAGATCCAGAACAGACCCGTAGCGCTCCAAAAACGAGCAGACCACCGCAAACCCGGGACTGACATCTGGAGGAAGAGCCGCTGTGGTGCCCAGAGCAGCCATCTTTCCTGGAGATGACGAGCTGTGCTCTGCTCAGACCCAAAACTGCCCACAATACACCGCGACACCCACCCAGAGCATCATTCAGAGGGGCATCATCCACAATGCCTCGCCACCATCATCGTCATCATCACAACAATAAAGTGATGATGAAGATCATAATAGTCACCTGACTAAAAAAAAACGTTTGTTCGTGATCGGGATGAATAGTTAATAAATAAATAGCATTTCAATGTTGTTGTTTTTTTACTTTGATGAAACTATATAATAGAAAGTCACGTTTATTTCCACAGACATGTTTCTGTTATAAACATCCCTGTGTTTATTTATGACCAGAATGAATAATTAAACTGAAAAATACATGCAAATGATATTTTTATCAACAACAATAATAATACAAATATTTATTTATTATAATAACGTAATGCAATATTCTTAAGCAGTATCATAGCACTAAACAGTACTTCTGATTAGACGTTTGCATATTAAATATTGTTATATATTAGGAGAATTTAATATGTTGCATATATATATATATATACATATATATATACATATATATAAAAAGACTGCCAGGTCAGTTGAGAGGATGAGCACCATGCCGTTGACTGACTGACTCCAGCTTTTTGTACGTCACTGAACAGCAGCCAATCAACGTAAAGTGCTGAAGCGTACGATTATTTGACGCTGGCCAGTGACGTAGGTAGTGGGTGTGTCCCACCGTCACACGAAGAGAAACACAAACACAAGTAAGATTGAGTTGCAGGCCGAGGCAGGATTATATAAATGAAATACGTTTATGGAGTTGTTTTTGTTATGAATGGCAGATTTTAGTGCTTCCAAGCTGGGTTAATCGTTTCTAAATGGCATATTTCACATATTAATGTACCTTTTTATTTATATGGCACTCTTTAAAAATAGCTTGGTACTTAATAGATGCATGTGATTTATCTTCCACTGTCTTGCAGGAAAGCTTCTCATGGCTTCTCCAGAAATTGCTGCTTTATCATGGGGCCACATGAAGGTCAAAGGTTGCGCCACATCCTACAAAGACTGTAAAGTGTGGCCAGGCGGCAGCAGAGCCTGGGACTGGCGTGAAACCGGCACAGATGTAAGATGAACACCAGATCTCACATTAAAATCATGCTCAACTTAATACGCAATCTTATAATTTGCAATGCATTTGATCCCTTATACTCTTTGCATTACAGCAATGCCTAATATAATTTCATTCTTTGACTGATCAGTGCATAGTAGCAAGATGCATCTACTTATTACCATTTTCTACTTTTTAAAATAATATTAAAGCTTTTTAAACTATGAAATAACAAAAGTAGAATCATTGGGCTATCTAGTGACCAAATCGCTCAACATTGGATCTTGCATTTCATTGCTTTAAATGTTATTTATTAAGAGTTCTGTGTAATATGCATCTGTGCTCCTGCCAGCATTATCCAGGCGTCCAGCCAGCCGACCTGGAAGAAGTACTGAGGAGAGGAGTTCAGACGCTGGTCATAGGAAGAGGGATGAGTGAGGCTCTACAGGTAACGATGTGAATGTGCCGATCAGCACTGTCCATTATCTGAACACTGCAATCCTTAAAGGAACAGTTCACCATATTTTTTTCTTTTATATGTTTTTTTTTTTTGATTTGCTGAACTTTACTTCCCTTCAGGTCATTCAAGATGTTTCTTCATCAGAACAGATTTGGAGGAGCGTAGCATTCCATCACCATGCAGTGAATGGGTGCCGTCAGAATGAAAGTCAGAACAGCCGATAAAGTAATTCACACCACCCCAGTCCATTAGTTAATGTCTGTGAAGAGAAAAGCTGTGCATTTGTTTCTTTCAAACAAACAAATCCATTCAAACTGTACCTTCTGGGTAAAATATTATAATCCATAATAATGCTCCCTCCAGTGAAAAAGTCCATCCCTTGTTGTCCTCTCAAATCTACTGACATAGATAGATAGATTACAAACTATTTTCACTTGTAAATAGTGTTAAATCTGTACATATTTCTCTCTTGACTTGATTTCACTTCAATTATTATGGATTATGGTCTCATTTTAGCCAGAGTTACACATAGCTCTTGTCTTCTTAAGACATTAACTGATGGACTGGAGTGGTGTGGATTATTTATCAGCTGTTTGGACTCTCATTCTGACGGCACCCATTCACTGCAGAGCATTCATTTGTGAGTAAGTGTTGTAATGCTACATTTCTCCAAATCTGTTCTGATGAAGAAAAACCTCTGATGTTCTAGTGAGATAATTTTCTATAAATTCATTAAACATTATTATAAATAAGCTAATTTTTGTTTGTTTCAGGTGCCTCCGTCCACCCTAGATTACGTAAAGAAGCAGGGAGTCGATGTCAGGGTGTTTCAAACGGAGCAGGCTGTTAAAGAATATAATGTTCTGGCTGGACAGGGAGCTGCAGTCGGCGGGGTCTTCCACTCAACCTGCTGATCACATCATTAATACAGCCAGCTAATTCATTTGATTGGTTGGTTTAAAGTGCCTACAACATTACAACTGAACACTTTTCTTAATATCAGCTTCTTAATTTGCAGTTTAAACTACTGGAGGATTTGTTTTCCTTTGGTGAAAATGTTATTCGCTTTATAATCATTAAATGATTATTCTTTGAATGTAGGCTGTGAAAATACCCCATTATTACACACACCAGTGATACAAATGAACAAAGTAACATTTATTTCAGATAAAACATAATTGTGAAAACACTTCATTTTGTGTTGGCTGTCATTTTCAAATATATACTGCCTGGATTCCTCAGGTCAGCGGCGAGCTGGTTTGGGCATAATGAAGACTTTGACGGGTTTGCTGAGGTGTATTGTGCCCTCGATGCAACTCTCGCTGGTGGGCAGGCCGTCCAGACTCTCGTTCCACGCAGGTTTAGAAGCAGATTGTTTAAAGCTGCTGGAGCTGTAGGCCAGGAGCAACCGCACCTCAATTTGACAGGCCTCTGAAAGTAACAGCACCAGTGTTATTTTAGTATTACCATTATCAGTTTTTTATATATATATATATATATATATATATATATATACACACACACACATGTTTTCTTACATTGGCATTAAATTACAGAAAGTGTTTATATAACAACAGCTAATTTTTTCTGACTATTTCCTCCTTTTGTGAGGTCATAGAAATGTTATTATGGATTTTTTTCTTTTGCTTTTTGGGCAAGTGGAAATGCAGAAATTTTTTTTGTCATAGTTTCTGTTCACCACTGTATTACACAACTATGCTGACTTGTGCTTCTGAAAATAAGGAGAGGAAAATGTATTTAAAAAAAACATACATTTTGATTTTCTCAAAGGCATAAATGTATGCAGCCTCAGTATTCTGCTGGTCACACAGACACTCACAGGAATAAAATAACTCATGCCTTGTTGGACTGGATGCAGTTCTATTTATATCTGTGGAACCGTGAAGGGTTCATGCTGTTCAGTGCCAGCAGAGAAGGATTTGTCATGGTGTTTGCAACATTATTTTATTCAAGGACAAAATACAAAGAACAGCTACTGCATAACAACCAAAAATATACAACTGATGTCTTGATGTGCACGTGTCTATTAAGGCGCACGTACCTGTCCAGGCAGAATGAGAGAGATAAACCTGCGTGATCAGTCGCACACGTCCAGGTCCTGGGGTCCTGAAATCTCCAGGTTTGGGGTGGATTATGTGAGACTGTCCATCTGGATATAGAACCTGTGGGACAGTAAAAAATGTGTATCAACTGTACAAAGATTTAAAGCCAATATAAATTTATGCACAAAACAATTTTCAATCAAAGATAACAATTTTTTGTATGCATTCATGCTTTCAACGGGAAACAAAACTATTATGCATGCATAGGTTGGGATTTAAATGCATCAATCAGATTGGATAGCGTGTCAAAAAGTAGTATTATTTCTTTGTTAATTGTTCTTAATAACACTTTTTTATTTTTTTAATTTTAACTGAAAAGAAATTAGGTCAAAGCCTCTGACCTGCACTTTGACTGTTGCTTGCGGATCTTGTACGTGTTCAAGAGTAGCATCGATGTCTAACGCCACTACCAGGCCAGAGGTGAATTTCAAAGGGTTGTCCGATTCTCCTGTAGGCTCAATAATGGTCGCTGAAGCTCTGTGGATCTGAAAAACCAAAATAAACAGGAAAAGAGATATTTGAAACATTTAGAAAATACAGTCTACAACTTCCCCTGGAGCGGTTTGTGTGTCAGGATCCACAAACCTGCTCGGGTAGCTTGAGATGGATGAATCTGCTTTGCCGCAGAGTGGTCTGAAGAATTTTAACCAGATCTAGAGGCTTGCAGGCCACCAGCCTGGGCATCAACTCTAGGAGTTTCTCCACAAAACTGTCCTGAAAATGGGGCAACTCTGTCACAAAGAGCCTAAGAATGGAGAGACAAGAACATTCAGGTATTCTTCCCACATAACAATGTTTAGGTTGAGATTTGATTTGGTTTTTACCTCTGAAATGACTCCACATCCTGCAGGAACTTCTCACAAACACCAAGTACACGGTCAGCTCTGTTAGGTGGAAGAAGAAAGATGATCAGTTTCAAGACTTCATGCATTTTTTTGCATCTTAAATATTTAGAAGTACATGCTGACCCTCGTATAGATCGAGCCGTCAGGATGAGCTGTAACGCTTTCGCCTGCAGCCGGACGTTGTGAATAGTGGCGATCTGCTGCGTTTCCAGACCGCTGTACAAGAACTCCAGCTTATAGGTCTCATCCAGGATCTGTCACACATTACAATGGATTTTTGGTAAAGTTTGGTGGGATGGCTCAGGTTCAAATTGATTTCAGTAGGACATACTTGTCGAGTGGCTGTTGAAACTTTGGCGTTCTGTTTAAGACAAAGCGGCACAGCCATAGTCCATAACTTCTCCTGAAGTGCCTGGGTTTAAAAGAAAAAATTACAATTCATGAATAATTTGCCTTATTTTATTAATATAGTTACAAGAGTTTATAAAAGTGTTGAAAGGTTTCTGGTCAGTAAATGTTTTTTAATGTTTTAAGTCTCTTATGCTCATCTAGGTTGCATTTATTTGATCAAAACTACTGAAAAAAACTGATATTGTGAGATTACTGCTTTCTATTTGAGTGTGTAATTTATTCTTCTGAAGCAAAGTTGAATTTTCAGCATCACTACTCTAGTCTTTAGTGTCACATGATCCTTCAAAATCATTGTAATATGTTGATTTGCTGCTCAACAAACATTTCGTATTATCAGTATCGAAAACCTGCTTCTTATTTTTGTGGAACATTTTTTCAGTATTCTTTGACAAATATAGAATACTCAAAAGAGCAGCATTTATTTGAAATATAATTCATTTGTACCATTATACATGTTTTATGGTAACTTCTAAATCAATTTAATACATCCTTGTTGAATAACACAAATGTCCTACTAATTTCTGAATGCTAGTGTATGTAATTATATTCAGTAACAATAATAAAGACTAGAAAACAGGAGTTGTGCTAATGAAGTACTAGCAGTGTATATAATATCTGTAAGCACCTTGGTAAGCAGCAGTTGGCAGTGCAGGTATGTGGCACAGAAATCTGCAGATCCAGCCAACTCCGTCTGCAGCTCCCCTAACCTCTGCAGATCTCTGTATGTGACAAAAATCAACTTAACAAGCAATTTATTAAAAGACCTTAAAATAATATAGTTGCAGCACATTAAAGGTTCAAACCTGATGGTAAACTCCAGCAGATCCTGAGCACCAGGTGTTTCCAGGTTCTGAAGGGCGCTGACCCGAATGAGACTGTCCTGAAGGAAGTTCTGTGCCGATTCAAGGCTGCCTGATCCAAGGCCGGATGCCTCTAGACCGGAACTAGCGGTCTGCTTTCTGCCCGGCAACTGAGACAGACACCAAAGATATGGAAGATAATTAAATAAAACGCTGAAACAGAATTTTAAGAAATTATAGCATACACCACCATTCAAAAAACTGTTTTATATGAAAGGGCTGAATATGAGACATGCAGGAAGGTTTCTCACTCGGAGGTGTGGTACCAGGTGGGACAAGCTGTCACGCAGATAGGCATAGTGCCTAAACGTGTGATCTGAGAACAGTGCTGGCATGGTGGGACAAGATTTGGCTGCATTGAAGACCAGCACTAAAACAGCGATGTCTGAACGAACCCAGGTCAGGAAAACAAGCTTTTGAACAGAAACATGAATATCTACAGCTCTGAATTTGACAAACAAAAGGAAAAATAAATGATCCAAAAGCAAAGTCTGAACAGCAAATAAACATCAAATCAGATGTTTGAATATTAAAAATGAAGATCAGTGTTGTTCCTGGCATTCATTACTGAAAGCAAATTTCTTATGTTGTATTGATTTCACTTTGAAGTCTCTGTTCACAAAAAGCTAAAACTTAAATGTGAACCTTAACCACAAAAACAGTCATATGGGTAACATTTTTAAAACTGAAAATGTATTTATCATCTAAAAGTTGAATAAGGCAAACATCCACTGATGTCTGTTAGGACAGGACAATGTTTGGGTGAGATGCAACTATTAAAAAATTGATCTGAGGGTGCAAAAAATCCAAATACTGAGAAAAACACCTTTAAAGTTGTCCAAATGAAGTGCAATGCATACTATTAATCAAAAATGACGTTTTGATACATTTACAGTAGGACATTTATCATGATCTTTACTTAATATCCTAATGATTTTTGGCATAAAAGTAGAAAATGTAGAATTTTTGGCTGTTGCTACAAAATATGTGGTCCGGGGTCACAAATGCTATGTTAAAAGTCACATGCATTGACATGTTATGTCAGATCTGCAGGATACAGGCAGGGTCGTCCATGTCTGGTTCTGGGGTGTCGAAATATGGATGTGTGCTCAGCAACTCAGGTACAACCGGCAGCACCAGGGTCGGGTGTCGAGCACCGAGAAACTTCAAACATCTGTAATCCAGGAGGAAAAAAATTAATAATACTGGGGCTCGATGACAGCAATGAAACAGACAGGAGCAGCCACTGGAACTCACTTCCAGACAGAGTTGCGGTCAGTCGGGTATTTGGTGAGGTTCTTCAGGAGCTCCACAAGGGCCAGCTGGATGCACTCTTTAGTGGACACGTTAGTGTAGCAGAGCAGCTCATGCAGGGCCTCGCGAATGTCCCGCGATGAGTCCTGCAATGAACAGCCAATTCATTGGTCTGATATTATGGCTAAATGATTTGGGGAAATGCCTGTACTGTCTGTACAGCAGTAATGTGCTCAGTGATTAGATTTTGTCACATATTCCAGTGGGCTACCTCCAGAACTGCGAGGACAGTGTCCAGCTGGTCTTCTCTGAGCGTGATGTGAGTCGAGATCTGCCGCAATACGTGGATGGACTGTAGCCGCACCTCCTCAATTTCATCATTAAACATGTCCACCAGGAAATCAAGACACTTTTCAGCAAAGCTGGGTGAGGATTGGGCGAGGGAACATAGCGCCTCTACTGCAGCAATACGCACCTCTGTGAAAGGTAATAACTAAGTTATAATATAATGTCCTCAAAGATAAATAATGGTAATGTTTTGAGATACCTACCATACATCTCATCTTCCAAGCCATGAACAAAAGCCCCGCAGGCTCCAGAGTCGATGAGATTTACACCTGAAGTGTCGACTTTCTCTTTAGGAGCATCATCGGCCCATCTGCGCCCAGATGAGAACTCTCCAGACGCATACAGCTCTTTTGCTCGTTCATGAGCAGTACGTTTCCTCTGACATAGAATGAGAATTATGTTTTTACAAGTTCTTGCATTTACGATTTTTTACTATTTGTTTTTGTGTATAAATACCCTGAGATCTGACATCAGCTTCTTGTCTAAAGTCTGCTCCAGAAAATGAGGGCTGACTTGATGCATTGAGCCCTGAGAGGGTGGAAGAGTTGGATGGAAAACTGGTGAGTCAATCAGAAATGAATCAAGCGGCCATGCTACAAACACACCCAACACTCACCAGCAGTTTTGCAGCTTGTACTCGGACTACCCACGAGCCATCACTGACCATGTGACAGATCTTCCCGAAGGAGTCGTCCACCAGTCGGATCTCCTCGTTGGAAGAGGGGATGGGAACAATACTGTAAATGCATAAAGAAAAATTCATGTTCATTCTTGAGTTTCTTGAATTGAAATAACGAATCCTATCCAGTGCATGCTTAGAAAGCAAGAAAGCATCATTGGCCACACACAAAGTAAGGTTTCAGAAATACATTAGAGATTGAGTCTCTACCTCTCCGGGTAAAGCTGGCTAAGAACCCAAACCATCTGCACCGCTGCTGAACGAACCTGCTCATAATCATCACTCAGGAGCTTACAAGCCTGTGCAGGGGGTCAGACATTCATATGTAGGTTATTCTTTTGCAATATCTTGGTTAGTTGATTGATTGATTAAAAACATAAATTACCATTCAGAAGTTTCTTAGAGATCCATATAGAATGCATTAAATTGTCAGAGTAAAGACATTTATGTTACAAAAGTTTTCAAATAAACGCAAAAAAATCGATTCAAATAATCCTAAAAAAAATGGATTCATCAAAAATATGAAGCGGGACAAATGATTTCAACGTTGATAATATTCAAAATGTTTCTTGAGCAGCAAAGCGGCCTTGGTGAGCAGCTTTCAAAAACAAAAACTAAAATCTTACAAAGCCTAAACTTTTGAATGGTAAGTGTAAAATGATTATATAGCTGTTATTAACAGATAATATTGACCTGGTTATAAATAGTCTGTTGAATTTTCATTCCTCTTTCATGTAGCTGCAGCTGATCAGAGGAAATAAAACACACTGCAGTCATTTAAAGAAATCCAATAGAAGCAGCATTTCATGTATTTTAGCATGATGTTGTTCTACAGAGCTCATGTACCATGGCTTTGATGGCAGCGGTGCGGACGCGAGGATCCTGGTCCTGGAAGTAGTCGCTGATCACGCTCTGTACGTCCCGTACCGGTGACATTTGTGCTCCGGGGCCTGCATCAGTCTCTTTACTGAGAGGTTTATCAACTGTCCCCAGACAGCCCAGCAGCTGGAGACACTTATTCCTCACGCCAAAATAAGTGCTTGAGAGATGCTGAGGAAAAATATGACCGGTAAAATATTTAACCGTAATAATATTTCTGATTCAGAATGATATAAAGCTGCTAAAAAGCTGATTAAATCAGTATCAACCATTGTTACTGCCAAGTATGATTTCAGTGTTGTAGGAATTGTAGATATCTACTTGGGTATCACCTTGCAAGCCACATCTATAAGTCTCTGAATGACAGCGAGCTTGTCAGGGAGTTGAGTGCCGATGATCAATAGAGTGTCCAGAAGCTGCGCCAGAACCTGATGAGACTCTAAAACACAGACAAAATTCATTTCTACACACAATTAACCCAAACTAATCTGCACTAATTGCATTATTCACAGCTCGACAGCAGTGAGGAATATTTTGCGACCCAAACTGGCCAGTAGTTCAGATTCTTACTAGCTTTACCATAAAAAAAATATTTTAGCAATGCATATAACCGTCTTAAGACACTTCTGGGGCCATTATTATTGTTGAGGTATGAGATTAAATAAAACAATTGCTTAAATTATTTGTCACATTTCCCTCAAGCAGAACATTATCACTTAAAATTGAAAACTTACTTTCATTGTTGAGAGTGTTTATAGCATCATCTACAACGCAGTCTGGAGCAAAGCCCTGGGTTTTCGACAATAAACCCAACAATGAAGCGATCTTCAGCCTGACAGAGTTATCGGACTCCTGCAGAACACGTAAGACGGTTCTTAAAAGTACTACATGAACTGAAATGTGCAAGTGTCTCAGTTTGTAATTTATGAGTGGTAAGTAATTGATGTCAATATCAAGGAATGTGTTTGCATGGTTTATAAAGATTATGTTTCCATACTTTGTAATAATGCTCAAGCAGTATGCGCACGACCCCCTCCACGCTCTCAGCCTCCACGGGTTTCCGTGCGAAATGCAGAAGGTACTGCAGAGCATCTGTGGGGCTGGTGGCTTTACACAGGTCAATGTGAAGAGCGGCTGATTTACTGGGTTTGGTCAGGCGAAGCTTTTTCGCTGGAACCTCCTCAACAGTCACCTGTAACCACATGTTCATAACATAATCAGCTCATAATAATCTTAAAAAGAAAAGACTGACATCACACAGATACCATGAATGCACTTATTTCAGACTGGTTCGTTTGTGTTATGCTTCATTATCACACAATCTAAGTGAGTAACTTATCAAACGCACAATAATGAGATGTTATTGTTACAGATACGAAATGGGAAAGACATCCTCACGACAAAAAGGGACATTTAAGTGTCAATAAGAAAACATTTATGTGCATTTAACAAATGTATAAAACAAACACTTTAAATAAAACAAACCACAACCAACTGCTATGCATAAATGGGCTTTTGTTCTTACAAAAATAGCTAATACAAATAATACCGGTTACAGTAATAATCACACTAATGCTAAATGCTACATCTGCTTTACCTGTATTCTGCAATGATGGTATTATTTGACCAGCACAATAATATGACACTTTATAATCAGTATATGCAGTGTTTTATGTGTTCACCTGAGAAACTTTAGAGAATTCTTCATAAACTCGTTTCTTCAGATGAGCTGCCATAGCTTTGTTTACGGCAGCGCTCCTGTTCTTCTTCGCGCATGCGCTGTTCAGACGTTTGCGGCGGAACAGCGTCACCTCACGGACGGAAGTCTACAGAAATCACACATTCTCCATGCTTTATAATTAATATATATTTTAACGTCACAATATTAGAAAAAGCTTGACCTTTACTCGTTTCAGTGACTGTGAAGAGATTATCAAAGATATCTTTTTAAAATAATTATAATATATACCATAAAAAATAAGCAATAATCAAAGTAAAGTCAACTTTATTGTCAATTCAGCCACATGTACAGGACCTACAGAGAATTGAAATTACGTTACTCTCAAACCCTTGGATAGAAATAATATTATTATATTAATATATAATATAATAATAATATTATATTATTAGAAATAATATTAATATGATAATAACATTGTGACAAAGAAAATTGTAACACATAAAGCAACAAGTAAATATTAGACAGTAACATTTATTTTTGACATTCTAAATATTTTTGTTCTGTAGACATATATGAAGTAATAAAATACTACAACAGCATTTTTTCTGGAAATGGCACATCACTTCTTCTAAATATGATTTTGTGTTTTGCACCGTTAATGATCTACATGAGCAAACGGTTCATCAAATGTCTTGGCTAATTAGAACTGTGCTTATAAAATGCATTGGGAAAACATGATCAAATGCATATGTTGAAGTCGCATTGGATAAAAGCATCAACCAAATATATAAAGGTTGCATACATTATAAAAATAAATGCATAAAACTTCACAACTCTCAGATGTTGACAAATGAACAAGCCAAAAACGTTCCTTAACACCTAAAGCTGATTTGAAGGGTTAACGAAGGGTTAAATAAAAGCAAATTGAAATGCTGCAGCATCTAAAACTATGCATTTATCTAAATGATATTAAGCACATTTCTGTACACGCAATTTTGCTACAAACGCTTCTGATAAAGCCTGAACCAGAATTTTCCTAATAAAGACACATCTGTGTGCAGTAGCTATTTTAAGCCGAGAGTCAATATTAAGCAAGGGTTTAACACATACTGACAGATAAGAACACCATTGCACATGATTGACAGCTGTCGATAGGTGAGTCTGCTAAAGGAACTGAAGCGGTTCGTGTCGAATTTGTTGGATAAGCTGATTATATAATACATAAAAAAATTTTAATCCCTATTTCCAGGTTGGGGTTTAAAATTCTTCACCACCAAGTAAAAATCAATTTATAGAAAAAGTCGTAGCTCTTAAAGAGAAAGCCTTTGTCTATGCTGTGAGGTTGGATCTTTACTTTATAGCCTTTGCCTTCTATGTCCATTCTGACGCAATCTAACAGATCTTCCACTGACACAGGAGCTTTCCACGGACCGAAGCTCACCACGGATTCTCGTGGGGTGCCCAGACTGTCAATAGCATCGTTGTATTTGGCTAAATCATCTTCTGTCCTCACAACACACACGATTATGTTGGAGTAGCGTGAGGCAATGGCCTCGGCTCTTGCAACCCGCACAATCACCTCCAGGTTTTCTCGATAATTCGGTACACGGGCCAAGAACTGCTGTCTCCCGACCGTCTCTCCGAAGAACTGCGGTGTCTCCTCGATGGCTTTGACCAGAGGTTTGATGTCGTAGTAAAGCGCCTCCTTATGCACCTCCTGCAGGTGTTCAGTGGGAAGTTTCTCCGTTCTGAGGTACTCGAGGATGTACCTGAAATAAGTCCCATCACGGTCTACGAAGTGACGGCCCTCAGAGTCCATCCGTTTGGTTGATCCGTTAAACAGGTCCGCCAGTGTGGAGTTTGGGAATTTACGGATGGTTCCCAGCATGGTGCTGAAGACATGACCTCCAATGTTCAGCTGCACAACTTGGGATTTCTGCGAGGAGAGAAAACATCTTAGTTTATTTAACAGTTAAAATGAATATTTGATTAAGAGATGCTGACCACTATTCATTATACTGAATGAGACTTATCTGATCTTAAAGCATGTCCGAGCTTTTGTTTTGCCTTAAGATGCACACAAGTAATGTTTTTTTCTAAGGCATGTTTATGAAAATTAATTGAACTATGGCCTAGGTTAAGCCCTGTCTGTGAAACCGGGCCTTGGTGTTTTACATAATTGCAATATATACTTTTTTAAGGGGCGGTTTCCCAGACAGGTATTAAATTAAGCCAGGACTAGGTCTTTGTTCATTTAGAACATTTAAGTCGTTTTTAGAAACATGTCTTACAAAAAAGCATTACCTGGGAGCATTTTAAGACCAAACAATGGCAGTAATGTATTTTAAGGTACGTCGATGCAGGCCTTTTCCATTTTAGACAGCTCCAACATTCATTTTAATCTTGGACTAGTCTTAAACCCTGTTCGGGAAACTGCCCCTAAATGTATAGAGCTAATTTGATGCATGTTTGACAAATCTGATAAAAAATAAATACTTATTTTGTTCTAATTAGCACTATATTTATATGAATATTTCAAATGTATATATTATTTACTTCTGCTCTAAGCCTAAATAGTGTGTGTAGAAAAACACAAAAATTCAAGCAAAGAATGTTATATTTAGATACCACATGCACTATTATGACACTGCTGGAAATTCAGAAAAGAAAGAAACAATTATTTAAAAACCATGGAACTGTCATTTGCAGGACAGTACGATAATACAAATAATACGCATTTAGTTCTCTTTAAACAAAAAAAAAAGCCATATTTGGAGTATGAACGAAGCAAATTCCGCAGATTTATTGACATAACATGTTATTAATATTCCATACAGCATTCTATTTGTATTTTTAAATCACCAATCTCGGTTTGAAAACACTGTAATTTAATTTTACCTGCTTCCTCCCTAAGCACATCAAACTATTGGGAGGTAGTTTCTTGTTACTGGACCAGTATCGTGTACTCAGTTCATGAACTGGGTGTTAGAAACACATCGCGTGTATTTGCTTTACAGGCGGTGCTGTCGAAATCTTTAATGGCACGCGATGACAGAGACATAACTATAATGTCAAAAACTCAATGTTAGAAAAATATATCTCAGGAGAGCCGAAAGAATAGCTGAAACACAGAACAGCTGTTACATGAACTAGAACATTCACGACGAAAATGTTACAATGTGACATTCCGTTTCGAAATGAAAATGTTTCTTTCGGTTCATGTTTGGTGTCTTACCGACTGCACGGGTGCTGACGACTGTTTCCCAGACGGTTTATAGTCCGGTAAACTCATGATCTTCTGCTTAAACGTCTGTTCTTCATGCAGGTAGCTCAGACTGAGTCAGGCGTGTCTGTGTAACTTCAGAAGATCCACCCATGACGCCACACTCATGAACTCTACACCAGCTTCACGAGTAAGATTGAACTATTTGTTAAAAACACTGGCACATTTCTTTAGGTTAAGAACTAATAACCACTGAACTGAAACAAGTGTAATGTTCAACTAAACGCAGGTGATGCAGTAGTTCTCAACTATGCAAAACATCAACTAATAACACTTGAAAAGACAAAACGAGCATGCAAATAAACTGAAAACCAACATT